>APFE031085514.1:43620-70747 GCA_000404065.3 Pinus taeda | reverse complement strand
TTAAATTAAATTAAATTAAATTAAATAAATAAATAAATAAATTTCCTCGGGCATTAAGGATTTCCCTCTGCAAGGTGATCATCTAGGCTGATGGGCAGCTCTTGAGTGTTGCCTTCTTGTGCAACGAGGACAATTGGACAACTAGAGGAAGCACTTGTTGCCTCATTTTTATGCTAGGAGAGCCTTCAAGCAGTGAGCAGACCCCCGTGGTAGCATGTTTCTTCAACATTGTGTAGTGCGGAGATTCCCTGGTAACAAAGCGACAGTGGTGCACTGATTCTACGTAGATGACAAACTTTCCCGTAAGCATATCATTTTTTTCTTCCAAAGCCTCAGACATTTCATCCTGCTCCTACATTGCTAGACCAAGGAGCATTTTAAGCTGCCATGAGAGGCCAATTATGCGAGTGTACAGGCTCTCCCTAGCCCTGGTGAGACTTGGGTCAGGAATCCACTCAAATTCCTTTGCCACCTCTTTCGAGGACACCCCTCATCTAAGGACCCTTGCTTGAGCTTCCAAGTTAGCTATATGTTCCTGTGTCTGAGGGTTAACAATAATGGCATAATTCAGGGTTTCTCTCCTGGTAGAAGATCGGCTCTCGTGGTGGGTGGAGAAACTAGGTTGTTCCAATGGGAGCGATCACGGCTGCGGCCTCAATCACGTTAGGGAGTCAAGCTTGAACTGTGCTTAGGCACCATGAAAGGGGGAGAGGGGATCAATAGGCAAACATTGAAAGGGAGTTGAGAGAAACAAGACGCAGGAGCTGGTAGGGTGACGGGGAGGAGTAGTTAGGAGAGGGTATATATAGGGGTTGGAGAGCATCGAGGGGCAGGGTGATCAGAGGTAGGGAATGAATGCAGGTTGTGGGAGGTACAAGAGGTTGGTGAGGGAGGTTATATCAGAGGGGGATGATAGGATGGATGGACGACACCCCAGAGGGGACATAGAGCTTATGTTAGCTCCTTTAGCATGACTGGCATAGGGATTGTGGCACTGGGCAGATTTCCTTTAGTATTGCCTCTAACCAAGCAACCGTTATCATAATTATTGAGACTAGAGATCTCAAAGCAGTTAGTGCCTATTATTCTAATTTTCCATTTCATTGGTGATCTCACATTGCTAACGTATCCTATCATGCTCCAGGTCAGTCCAGGCCAACGATCATAGATGATAGTTGCCCACTGTACCCTCATTTGCTAGCATATCAACAAGGTCATTCCGTTTACACATGGCATCTTGGAAATGAAGCCCACTCACCCTCTCCATGTGGCATTTTATCCTTTGGGGGATTTTGTTCAAGCACTAGTTGTCTGACACCCTAGAAGCTTCCATGCCTTGCTATAATTTGTGGTTGCTGAGTTGCCAGCATTGAGTCCCCTTCGATGATCAAAGGCCCAAACTTGTGGAGTTTGGCAATGGCCAGCCTGTCTTCCAGGGCCTGCAATTTTGCAACGTTGTTAGTAGTTTTGCCTAGATTTTCCACATGGATCCATATGATTTCCACTTGCAAGTTCCGAAAAACACCTCTGAAGCCTACTCTGCCTGAGTTACCTTTCACTGCCCCGTCATAGTTTAGTTTAAGAGTGTCTATCTCCGGGGGATACCAGTGGTCTGCAGTTCCCAGATTTCCCGAAATCCTTGAGGCCTTAGAGTACTGGGTGAAATGAAGATCCAGGAGGGTAAGAATACACAGATACGAAAAACTATGAGGGTCGTTGGGGCTCTAAAGAGCGGAAAAATCCATTGTTTCCCTGATGGTATGATTGACTATGGACAGAACAACCTCTTCTTGATTGTGGATTCCAGGCTTGAAAATTTGTGCATTCCTCTCCTTCCATAGAGCCCAGCAAATGATACCTGGTATAAGGTTCCAGGCTCTATTCACCAGAGGATTAGGGGATAGGAAGGATCTCAAATTCTCAATGGTATTAAGGATGGAGTAGATATCCCTATCTGAAACTTTCAAAACTAAATAGACCCAATTCCACATATTGTTTATGAAGGGGAACGCGTTCAGCAAATGGTTAGTTGTTTCTTCACTTTGCTCATTAACATTGCATCTAAAGGGGCCAGTAAACCCTTTGTTCCATAAGTTATCCCAGGCTAGAATTTTTTGTGCATGATGAGCCATAAAAATAGGGTGATTTTTAGCCAGTGTTTCCTCTCCCACAAAGTCTTCCATTTTCGCTTTGTTTGATGTTGGTCATGGAGCGCAATGTAGCTGTAAGCTTCCTTTAAGTTGAAGTGGCTGACCAGATTATTTCCCCATCTAATCTTGTCCTCATTTGTTTCAACTTGAATTTTTCTTTCCTGGAGTTCACTCGAGAACTCCTGCCACTCCAAAGGGTTAGGTGGGGGTTCCCAATATTTTTCGTCTAACCATTCCCTGCAGTTGTCACTCCCATTACTAGGTTTCCAGTATTGGTTGACCCTATTCTTTCCCTTGTTTTTCATACTTATCTAGATCTGTCTAAATTGATATTTATTAAGATCCGACCTTTGTTTCCATGCGTCTTCCCAAAAGAGAGCTTTATACCCATTGCCCACTTCCCAAAAACTGTGATTTTGTATGACTGCTTTGTTGTCTCAAGCTTGGTTCCATATGGCAAAGACCTTTATGCTCCCATTCAGCCTGATGAGATGTTCATGCAAGTGGGTAGGAACATATCTCAATTTCCAAATGATGCCCTAGGGGGAGTTGGGGCTTGTAATCCATCACCACCACGTTTTGGCTCCAAGGGTTTTCCATAAGAGCTCAGGGTCCCTCAGACCAAGACCGCTTGCTTTTTTGGGTTTACACAACTTGTCCCAAGCTACCAACACCCACTTCAGCTTCTTTTCCAAACCCCTCCATGGTAAATTTCTTTAGAGGTTTACAAGAGTGTTGGATATGGATTTTGGGTCCGCAAGGGCGGAGTACAACTATTGGGGTATGGCCTACAACATAGACTTGACTAAAACCAAACGACCTGCCAAATTGAGAAATATGAAGGTCCAATTAGCTAGTATTTTTTCCATTTTGGTGATAAGATCTTCCCATGTTGAATGATCCACGGGCTTGTCGATAAGAGGCACTCCAATGTATTTTGAAGGGAGGTTGCATCTCTGAAGTTCCTTTATTCTGGCAATGTTCCTTTGAATGGCTAGAGGGTGGTAAAGAAAAATAATTTGGACTTCTCTTGGTTGATTGAGATGCTAGAAGCAGCAGAGAAAGGATTTGAAGAATAATGCTTCTTTGATTGTGGGGAGGCCCATTAACAATATATCATCAACAAATTTTTGATATGTGGAGGGAGGAGCAAAGGTATAAAGCTTGAGGCTAGATAGGGCATTGGTGGAAGAGGCAACCATGGTGGATCTGCTAAGGCCCTTGGCCATAATGATAAAAATGAAGGGATAGATAGGATCCCCCTAACGGATGCCTCTGGATGGGTAGAAGGGTTGAGATGGGGAACCATTTAGGAGAATCAAGAAGAAAGCCCCATAAACCATCAACATATTTCATGTATTCGTAGTTGATTTTATCGAATGCCTTGGACATGTCCAACTGCATCATCATTCCAGGCTTCCTCTGAACTTTAAAAGAATGAATTAACTCATGGAAAAGGATGATGTTATCCTGGATTTTCCTCCCTTCCACATAACCAGATTGGTGCTGAGAAATCAAAAGAGGCATGATGGTTTTTATTCTATTGGCCAAGACTTTTGAAACGATCTTGTATATGACGTTGCAGAGGGCTCTAGGAAAAAATTTGTCTCGGGATTCAGCGCCTTCATCCTTGGGAATTAAGGTTATAAAGGTGGCATTTAGAGCTTTTAGAACATCTTTTTGAATTCTAGACTCCTCCACCAAAGCGTGAACCTCATTTTTTATCAAATGCTAGCAGGCTTTGTAGAAGTCTATGGTAAACCCATCCAGACCAGACGCTTTTACCATTGGATATAATCATAATTACTTCCTCCACCTCTTGCATTGAAACTTTCCTCAATAGCATTTTATTGTGATCCCCGGTGAGGATAATCAGAATGTTGTTGGTTATTTCCTGAATAGCCCTTGTTTAGTCAGTCCTAGGCTCCGTTAGGAGATTGTTGAAGTACTAATTTACTTTTGCGGCCATGTCCTCATGGGAGTGGATAAAGTTTCCCTCTCTATTTTTTAGGGCTAGGAACCTATTGTGTCTTTTGTGTTGTATCATCGAACAATGAAAGAAAGCTAAGTTTCTTTCCGCACACTTTAGCTAGTTAATGTGGACTTTCTGATGCCAAAGTTTCTCTTCTTAAGAGATCCTTTCCTTCCAATTTTTTTGAATATTAAGCTCTTCCTATTTCCTTTGTTCAGTGATACCCTCACTAATGATTTGTTGCTGGAGGACTTCCATTTTAAGTGTTAGGTTCCTTTTGTGAGTGGTGATGTTGCCAAAGGTTTCATTCTTCCAGAGTTTGATCTCATTTTTTATGGATTTCAATTTATATTGGAATTTATACATCTTGTTTCCAGTTTGGGGCATCAGTTTACTCCACCACTATTTCATTTTTTCCATAAAATATGGCTGCTCCATCCAAAAGGATTTGAGTCTGAAGGGTCAATTCCTCGGGCTAGAGGAAATGTGAACCTTCAAGGATATTGACTAATGGTCGAATCCTAATTGAGGAAGAATTATTGCCTCCATTTCCCAAGAGGTGAGATAGATCTCTTTAGTAAGAAGGAATCGGTCAAGTCTGGAAGAAATTTGCTTGTCTCCCCCTCATTTTTATTCCAAGTGAAGATTCCATTGTTCGTAGGGATGTCAATTAGACTAAGGTCCTCGATGATGGACTGGAAAGCTTCGGAGTCGTTATCAAGTTTTCTTATGCCTCCCTTATTTTCCCTGAGCTTTATCACCATGTTGAAGTCACCCACAACAAGTTTGAAAGGTAGGTGGATGGAATCAAGGAATTTACTCATGCTCTGTAACATCTTGATTCGTTCCACTGCTCTCTGTGGAGCATAGATATTGGTGACCCAAATGTTGTCGGTGGTGCCAATGATTTTCAAAATAGTAGTGATGGAATGTTTTGTGGCAACTGAGGAGGTAAATTCATACTGAGAGCTTTTCCACATGGTCATGATTCTCCCTGTTGATCATGTGGCCAAGTTCAAGGTATAGTTGTATTGCTTGAAATAGATTTTTTGAAGGAGTGAGGTTATCCATGTCAAGTTTGGTTTCTTGAATTAATAGGATATCCGGTTTATCAGCTAGGAGCTTGTTTTTCATGACTCTCTTCTTTCTAGGACCATTCAGTCCTCAAATATTCAAAGAGATGTAATTCATTGGTAAAGAGTGGGAGTTAGGGCTAGGGCCTTTACCTTTCCTTCATTAATGAGTCTAGGGCAGAGTTCCTAAAGAAGCTGACTGGTTATTTCCCTTCCTAGTTTCCGGCTTGGGCCTTTTCGGGTTGTTATTTCCTACTGCCATATTTGAAAAAAATTTGTTAACTGTGTTATTTCCAGGTGGTGTTTGACTTGATCTTTGTTTTAATTCCTCTTGAAGGAGGTAGGCTCCGTCTATTTTTTGGATTTGGTCTTCTGGAATCACAGCCGGACCGTTTTTCTTCCATTCCTCTACAATCGATAAGAGGTCAACTCCTTCTAATGCCTCTTCTATTGCATTTTCCTCTTGGGTAAAGTCCACTAGAACTTGTTCCATTTATGTGTCTTCCTATAGATTCTTGTCTTCCGTGTTGTTTTATTCCAACTAATGTTCCTCTTGCCTCTAGTTTGTAGCATTTTTTTTATCCTCTTTGGCCTCCTCGTCATCTGAGTTGTTTGAGAGTAGTTGTTCTTGCAATTTATTCATAGCTTCACATTTATTTAAGTTGGTTTCCTAGTGCTGCTCTTTCTTTGTATTAGTTTTCATGTTGTTTTTGTTCCTTGTGCTTACTCTGGTAAAACCTTGTTCATAGTTTTCCTTGTTAACATGCTCACTGCTTTGAGGCATTTTATTTTGTGGACAGTCCCTAAAGAGGTGTCCATGCTCATGGCATTTTCTACACTAGAACAATGCTTTGGAGCTAGACCTCATCCATGAATATTAATTTTATGGCTTCTAGAAGAGCTCCTGAAACATCAACGTAAACGCATATTCTGGCATATGAAACATAATGTCTGCTTCGTGTGCCCTCAAACATTTTTTTATATTCACCTAGTTGGTCTCCAATGCCTTTGAGGATTGATGCAGCCCAATAATCAGTTGGCAAGGAGTAGAGGTGAACCCATACCAAAGCCCTAGTGAAGTCCTGATCCAAATGGAAAATGGCATCAACCCATGGTACTCATCCACCCATATTATTCATCAACCCATGGAATTTACCCATGGTATTGTAAATGGCATCCGACTGTGGTATTGTAAAACCCACTCATGGTATTCATTCACCCATGGAATTGACCCGTGGTATTGTAACTGAAAAATACTATAAGTAACAAGTCACATTTTGTAAAAGGACAGATTGTCCACCACAATGTAGCCTTTACAGTTCAGAGGCAAGTAGCCACCACATCTCTTCTCAGAGATAAGCTACCATCGCCCTAGCTAGTTTATTTCTGCTTCTGTTTGTAAGCATATTTCAATATTTTACAGTAATGAAATGAAGTATTATTTCTGCTGCATAACTATCTTTATGGTTACCTCTGTATTTTGTTGCATTCATGTTTAAATCCAGATCAGTGGGTTTCAATAAAATATTTCTTTGTGGTTTTGTTTATTGGGCATTCTCCTATTTTTCTTCTGGCAATTCAAGTTTTCAGATCTTGGGGATCTCTACCCCAAGATCCATTTCAATCTTTCAGATCTTGAGAGCATATGATCCGAATGGAAAATGGGCAGCCCCCCAAGATTTGGATCAGTGGTATCAGAGCAGGTTATGATTCCATGGGAATGAGGGTTTGATGCATATTTCAGTTTCAAATTTTGTAGCAATATTCAACAAACTTCAGGAAATTTTTTTGGGCGGCGACTTTGCAGATCAGATCTCAAACATTTGGTACAAAATTTACAAAAACAAATACCAGATCTGGATTCCTCTCGAAAAATCACCCAATTTAAAAAAAAACAATGGGTCGAATCGAAGTTCGGATGTGAGAGATATCGCTAATTTAAAATCAGCTATTTTATCATAATTTTGTGATGGCGGAACTGTTGCAGTGTGAATCTGAGATCTTAGAGTGTCCATATAAGGATTTCCAACTCATGGTAAGATGCAAAATGATCCTTTTGTTTCCAAAAACGGGTTATAATAAATATTCTGAGTTATATTGGCCGAGTTATGTCCATTTTAATTCTGGAGTAGCATTCGGAGTGGGTTCCCATTGGAGACGTGCCCTCCCACCCCACTTTAGTAGCCACCTACTTCACATTCATCAATTTCAACATAGCACCATTTGGCTTGGGTTATTTGGAGATGTGCCTTCCTACCCCAGGCTATGTAGGCACCTGCTACTTCATCAGCAACCAACATCATGGTTATGGGTCAACCGCATAAAATCCTTGTCATCAAAGTCCATTTGCTAGGTCGCACACTGTCAGAATCACAGTTGGTCACAAGCATTACAGGGTATCTCTATCCTCGGATCTTTGTTTATCAGGGTTTTGGGTTAACCACATAAACCCTTATCTTTAGTGGCTCTTCATATTCAACAAAGGCTTCGCAGGAGGGAACTTTACGTAATGGGGACCATTGCTTCTTAAGGAGGGAGGAATGATCCAAATGGAAAATGGCATCAACCCATGGTACTCATCCACCCATATTATTCATCGACCCATGGTATTGTAAATGGCATCCGCCCGTGGTATTGTAAAACCCACTCATGGTATTCATTCACCCATGGAATTGACCCGTGGTATTGTAACTGAAAAATACTATAAGTAACAAGTCACATTTTGTAAAAGGATAGATTGTCTGCCACAATGTAGCCTTTACAGTTCAGAGGCAAGTAGCCACCACATCTCTTCTCAGAGATAAGCTACCATCGCCCTAGCTGGTTTATTTCCATTTCTGTTTGTAAGCATATTTCAGTATTTTAAAGTAATGAAATGAAGTATTATTTCTGCTGCATAACTATCTTTATGGTTACCTCTGTATTTTGTTGCATTCATGTTTAAATCCAGATTAGTGGGTTTCAATAAAAAGTTTCTTTGTGGTTTTGTTTATTGGGAATTCTCCTATATTTCTTCTGGCAATTCAAGTTTTCAGATCTTGGGGGTCTCTACCCCAAGATCCATTTCAATCTTTCAGATCTTGAGGGCATCCACCCAAGATCTGGATCAAGTCCTCTTTCTCAGGAGTGAATTTTTCTTTCCAGAATCTCATATACAGTCCTACAGAGTTGAAGAAGTAGGTCCTCCCTCAAATATCTTGTCTCTGTCATCTAAGAGATCGAATATGATTGTAAAGAACCCTTTGAACCTAGTTGTAGTATGATTTCTCCCTTTGGTTTCCATTTGGATTGAATCTACCAATTTAGTGCTCTCTCTGTGGGCCAGATGCCCGTGAATTTGCATATCATTGCATGTTCTTGCATATAGTCTTTGTAAACAGCTATCCTCGGGTCTTGCATTTCCAACTCCGGAATTTTTTTGGCTTTTGGGTTACAGTTGCTTCTTAGTTTTTTCTTTCCTTTTACAGCTATTCCTCTGTGGTTTCTACCTCCAATGATGCTGAAGCATTTGAAAAGGTGGTGTATGTGGTTGTTTGAGCTTCTACATTTTTCCCTTTCTCCTTCCATTTAACCCTTTCTTCAGGGCTTGTTCTAAAGGAGTGAAAGGTTGTGCATGAAGCTATCTTGGTGAAAAAAGAAGACTCCTGATCCTATTGTCTACCAGTAACCATGTCACGAAAGGAAGGGGCCTCAGGGATATCATCTAGCTCCTCCATGGAAGAAGGAGAGGCGAGGGATAAGCCCAAACAGCCGAACACCTCGACGCTCAGAGGGGAGTCGTCGGAAGAGAACAAAGGAGGCAATACCTTAAGCTCTTGTGCGTCAGATCACCAGCTGAGAGTGGGTCTTGGTCAGTTGAATAAGAAGTAGTTAACCTTTGGTCTAGTTACTAGATAGATTTAATATCTTGGAGCTGTCAATGTAGCCATTGAAGCCATTTGGCTTCAATACATTTTCAAAAAAAATGGTATACAATACAACCAATCCTGTACCTTTTTTGTGACAATTAGAGTACCAGTTAGACATCATGAGATCTATCTCACCAATAATGGACCAAGAACTTTTAGATTAATAGAACTCCCAACATGTGCTTATTTTAATTCCTAATCCTTTACTAGTAATATTCTTATGTTATATTGGTTAAAATGATTAACCATTGCTTTCATCCTAATGGATCTTCCCTCATCAACTATAATGCATCATTCAATAGGAATTTGATACAAAGGACTTATGGTACCTTTGTAATTAGAACGCATGTTTGGAGTTCTCTTTTGGAAAGAGTTTTAGATACTATGCCACAATTCGTTGTTAACCGTGAGAGTTCGATCTGAGAGAATCTTATTATACATTGCATTATACATCCGAATGCACGTGGGATAAAGCTGCGGCATTGACCGGATAAACGATAAAATTATTCCACCGAATCCAAAGCAACCAGGTCTTATCAAGTCCTTTCCACGGTTTTAAAATCCACTCTATCGTTGCATAACAAAGAAGCCAATTGTAAAGTGCCACGTATGTAATCGACATCATGTCTGTTGACGTGGCAGAGACATCTATCACACTTAATCTCCCCTTGTTGCTGACGCTGACTGAGTTAAAGTGGTCACGTGGTCGGTTTCCACGATCCCCTTTGGACCTTTGGAACAAAATCAAGATGACGTCAGGAAAGGTTCCAGTAATGTTTGATTTTTTAATTATTTTTATATGTTTGGAAAAATTATCATAACTTAATTGTAAAATTAGTAGTAGATGATTACTATTTTGTTATTCATCAATGTATGTTGACTCATTATTATTATTCAAGGTAAATTGGACGATCTAGAATTATTAGTTGGTACTCCATAAGTGACAAGTTTCCACTCCTCCCAATGCCTCTCGATCTTTGCCCATTAACCTATTTCCTTACCTCAAGGAAAAATAGGTTTAGAGTATACTCCAAAGCTTTTTTTTAATATATTTATATTAAAATCATAATGGAGAATACATTTACATACATGATTTACATAAACAAGTTGAGACTAGTGGACATGGTTGGAATAGAATATGTATCAACAATCATATACAAAATTAGGACCTCAAAGTTTTTGAATAAAATGCTATGATATCTACATTTTTCCACTTGTGCATTCGCCAATGCTGACCTAACAAAGCCCAAGATTTACAAAGCATCAATATGTTATGTTAAACCATGAGGAATTATCCCTCCACTTTGATTTCTTAGTTTCTCGATTAACCATTAAGAAAGGGGGACATACTCTTTTTTATCCTTGCCACCAAAGTTTGATTTAGCCTTGACCCCAATTAGCCATGTAATCAACCTTGGAGTTATTTGATCTGAGAATATGGAAATATTTCTTCTTGGGAATAGACGGATACAACAATTGATATATCCACTGGAAAATATGACTTAACTTTATATCTAAGGGGAGAAATCCTGAATATTAATGGTGAATTATATTCAGGAAATCTCCAAAAACAATGACCTCTTAAATTCCTTAAGGCGTAAAGTTATTTTAATTAATAAGTATAACATATAATAATATATTAAAAAGCCCCAAGGGATAGCTCAGTTGGTCGAGTTCCTGTTGCTAAGTATCTCGCTTATCACAAGATCACAAGGTTAAATCTCCTCGATGCCCTTAGGATTAGGTCTTGCTAGTTTGGCCAGCACGTAGATCCCTTCGGATTGATCTACCTGGATTTTCCTGTGGATATAGCAGCCATGTAGTGTCTGTGAACCGCCCTTAAAAAAATATAATTATAATATTAATAATTTTACATAATTTTTCAAAAAAAAAAATTATATCTTACCAAAAACAATCACCTCTTAAATTCCTATATTAATAATTTACATGAAACCCTTCATATAAGGCATAAAGTTGTTCTAATTAATAATTATATGAATCATTTTACATAATTTTTCAAAAAGCTATTTTATATATTAAATTATAAAAATAATTCATGATCAGGGGATCAATTTTAATCTCAAAAATGAAAGTGCCCATAACTTCTTGAAACTAGTGCCAAATCGAAGAGCTCGCAAATATGAATCAAACGCAACTCGAATCGCTCAAACCGATATCATATGCCCATGATATCGCGTTCTTATCGTTTTCCCAAATAGACAAAATTTGAGTAGGCTTGTTGACTAGGCAGTTGACTAGCCTGACCGTACTACTGAGTCAGCAGGGTGACCATACATTTACAAGAGAATCAGATGCTGACACTTGGCATGATTTGGTTCTTTGGTTTTGGCGCACGTGGTTGAAATCCAATTGGTGGTTGAGTTTGAGTTGGACCTATGAATGTGAGCCATGTGGCCCAATGGGAGGTCACCACGTGGCATCCCGATATTGGTCAAAATTTTGGTTCAGGGCCGAACTTCCCTCACAAGAATCAAATGCAAGACCTCTGGTCTAACAACACAACGTCTTACTTCCATACCATCGGGTAGTTCTTATTAACTATAGTGGTGCAAATATATTTAAATTCAATGTGTTTTGTATTTGGGGAATGGGGACAGGGTTAAGCCCTAGTCCCTGGTCACCCTACACTCACAGGGCCACAGGCGAGGGAGCCAAGGGCGCGGGCTTAGCCTCGACCCATAGTTTTGACACCTCTGATAACCCATAGCACCAGACCACATGCATATCCGGAGTGGAACAGTCGAAGGCGCTAAGTATCGAGACTAGCCCATAGTCATGGGCATTACAATGTGACCGCATCCTAGAGTGTTGAGGAGCTCGGTAGAGAGCGCGAAGGCCAGGCCCTAGCCCAGGCCATATGGCCCTTATGTGACCACAGTGGTGGAATATGGAAGCTTGTAGAAGGTGCTAATGTGAGGATGCCAACCCCAGGTCCTATGGACCATGAATGTGACCGCATGCCAAGAGAATGGGGGCCCGACAGGTAGGGCGAGTCGTTGACCTAGCCCTCAGACCCGTGGCGCCACATGTGACCTCATCCCCGAGTATTAAGCGGTTTAACCGGTGGGGACAGGCATTATGACCCAGCGCTCAACCTTATGTGGCCAATGTGGTCGTAACTTTCAGATTAAGGCGTCCGAGGCTAAATTAATCATCCAACAAAATGCACTGGTGGGTAGCGAAATTGTCACTATGTTAGCGATTTTCAAGGTGGATTTTTAGAACCAATAGACAGAAGGGTGAATTTGTAGGATGTTTAACAGCGAAATTCATGAGAGACCTTGGAAGCTCATAAATTTTTGAGTTTTTATCCAAATTAATATCAGAAAGAGGATAATTAAAGGTTTTTGGATGTTCTAAATCCATTGGTAACCTCTAATTTATGATTTGATCACATCTATAGAGTATTTTTGCAGGGTTGAGACTAAAGGTGTATGGATCAGTCGGGGTTTTGAAGTAGTTCTGGAAGGTATTTCGGCATGGAGAAGACCTTGTACGGGTATTCTCACTTCCAGAAGGCTATTGCAGTACCTGTAACCAACAGGGTTTAGCTTAGGTTTAACTTCTCTTAACATGAAGTTTTTATTCTGTGCTTCAATATGGAATTGAAGGGTTCACATGTTATTTTTAGCTCATTTCAGTTGAAGTATGTCATATTTTTAGTAGATGTTTCGAGTTCTCGTTGTTGTGAGATTTCTTTGTAGGAGAACATTACCTTGTAGGGGAAATAGCCACATATTTACTTGCAACAAATGGTTATGTACTTCATTTTGATATTGAATATATGAGTGGTCTAGTCATGTTGACAGGCCCAAAGATGTAGCCTAGGAGGGGTGAACTCTGTCAACAAACCCTTTTTCTTGCTCTTCTTTATGCCTGCCTAGATTATTTGTTGATATGTTCATTATGTTAAGTTACATATCAAGACTAATTCATGATTTGAAGAGATTTTGGAAACTTGTTGTTTCAAGACACATATTTAACCTTTCAAAGTGCCAATACGGTCTTAATTTTTGTTTTATTTGATTTTGGAAAAGAGAAAGAAATCACCTAATCCAATTTCAGATCAGTTTGGTATCAGAGCACTAGTTGTCCAAATTGCAAGAATGGGCAGTAAAAAAAGTCTTCAAGAGCTAGAGGAGCAGAATTTGGCTCTTTGAATGGAGAACATAGAGTTGAGAAGGATGTTAGAGATAATTGAAGAGGAGAAGAGACACATGTGCTTTGTTTTGCAGCAAGTACTTGATGAGCAAGTTGCAGAAAGCTCTACTCCAGTACCAACAAGAGAAACCTCCAACATGAGCCCTGTATGTGGTCATCGTTCAAATAGTGGTTTTGGACCATATGTGGAAGATTATATTGCATGTGCATTTTTCAAACATATTCAAGAAGCACACCATATGCCAATGGATAAGAGTGGGTGGCTAGAGTCATCTACAAGTTGGCCATCATCGTCATCATCAAAAGCTGAGAAGATGCATGAAAAATTTGAGGAAATTAGCATCTCAAGTTCCACTCCTTCCGTTTATATGCATAACAACTCTTTTGCAGCATTCGAACAATATACCAAAGACATAGGTCTAAAGTTGATTTCCAAGATGGGATTTGAAGGTGGAGACCTCAACATAAATAACCAAGGTATTACTAATCCAATTATGGTTGAGGAGAGACCGAAGTATATGGGATTGAGATACGATCGAAGGGAGTTTGGGGAATGCTCCAAACAACTTGAGGTACATCAAATATCTTAGCATGAGATGTCACAACCTTGTGACAACCATCAAAGTTGCAACTCTAGAGACATGTATAACTCTCTCGAGTGTTTTCCAATGCATGGAAATTTTGAATACTTATGGAATAAGTACCGCTGTACATTTTGTGATGTTATTGACCATTGTGTGGCTATATGTGAGAAACATATGATAATGGTTAAAAGAATGAAACAAATTTTAGGCATCCAATATAATGAATTTCTTTCATATGAAAGAACTTCTATGTCAGCAAACAAGAAGAATTTTTTTTTGTGCTCATTGCAAGGTGCATGGACATGACACTGAACGATGTTGGGTTGCAACTAGAGCTTCATTCAAAAAAAGGTAAAGATATTATGCTACATAATGCAAGGGAAACAAGAGGTGGAAAAGAGGACTCTCCACAAACCTAAGCAACTAGACAAGATGGTGTAAGAAGAGAACCCACAAGCCTAGGAGAGGCAAAGTTTGGGTACACTTATTGTAAAGTTGTTTTGTAAAATTTTGTAAATACTTGTTGTCATTACCTATTTAGGTACTTTTTTAAAGTGATCACTCATTGTCATTATGTTCAACAAGTAGATTTTTTTCATTCATGTATGTATTGACTCATTATAGTCCACATGTTTAAGGGCTTTTGTGGATGTACAAGATTGGCGTTCAAGTTGTATACAAGTTGTCATATGTTCATTGATACAAGTATTCAATTTGAAACTTGAGTGAATTAAATATTTGTATTTAAGATTGTATATGATGACTATGTATTGTAGGCAAGGTTAATCATATCATGGAGAATTTTGTAGCAGTGTACTTTTCATGTACAAGCTCAGCTTGAAGACATTAAAGAAAATTTATTTTGTTTCTGATTTCCAAGATGGAGTCAAGTTTGTCTTCAACAGTTTAAACTTCAATATGAAGTGTTTTTTGAGCCGTGCAAAAGATGAGAGTTGAGAGAATTTTCATATTCAACTCACAAATACTTTGTTCCTACAAACAATGATAAGAATGATGGCTCAATTCTTGATAGGACAACAGGTCTACATGAGGATGATATGTGGAATGCCTTGATTGGGGCTTGAAGGGCACCAATTGAAAATTTTACATTTTGGATTGAGTTTTTGGGTATCTATGAGTTCCAACCTCTTTATATTTACTAAGTAAACTTTTGGAGTCCAAAAGTTCCTAGTGGAGAGGTGTGATCAGGTGATCAATTTTCAGCTCAAAAATGAAAGTGCCTAGAATTTCTGGAAACTAGAACTAAATCAAAGATCTCACCAATCTAAATCCAATGCAACTTGAATCGCTCAAAACCGATATCGTATGCTCCTGATATCACATTCTGATTGTTTTTCCAAAATGGCAAAATTTGAGCAGCCCTGTTGATTGGGTAGTTGACTAGGTTGACTGTATTGTTTAGTCAGTAGGGTGACTGTACAGGTATGAGACAACTAGATGTTGACAATTGGCATGATTTGGTTTGCTAGTTTTGGCGCATGTGGTTGAAATGCGATTGGTGGTTGAATTTGAGTTGGACCTATGAATGGGAGCCACGTGACCCAATGGGAGGCCACCACGTGGCATCTCGATATTGGTCAAAATTTTGGTTCAAGGCCAAACTACCCTCATAGGAATCGAACACAATACCTTTGTTCTAAAAACACAGTGCCTTACCGCCATGCCACTGGGTAGTTCTTATTAACTATAGTGGTGCAAAAATATATTTAAATTCAATGTGTTTTGTATTTGGGGAATGGGGCCAAGGCTAAGCCATAGCCCCTGGTCACCCCACACCCACAAGACTGTAGGCAAGGGAGCCAAAGGTATGTGCTTAGCTCTGACCCACGATTCTGGCACCTTTGATAACCCACTGCACCAAACCACATGCCTATCCGGAGCAAAACAGTTGAATGCACTAAGTATCAGGACTAACCCATGATCATGGGCGTTGCAACGTGATAGCGCTAGAGTGTTAAGGAGATATGCGGACGGCGCAAAGTCCAAGCCTTTTCCAATGCCATATGGACCTTGACGTGATCACAGGCGTGGAATATGGAAGCTTGCAGAACGCACTAAGGTGGGGGGGCCAACCCCAAGTTCTATGGACCATGAATGTGACCACACGCCAAGAGAACGGGAACCCGACAGGTAGGGCGGGCTGTTGGCCCAACCCTCGAACCCTTGGAGCCACATGTGACCTCGTCCCTGAGTATTAAGGGGCTTAACCTGCGAGGGTGGGCGTTAAGGCCCGACCCTCGGCTCTGTGTGGCCCATGTGGCCGTAATTTTTGGATTAAGGGGTCCGAGGCTAAATTAATCATCCAACAAAGAGCATAGGCAGGTAGCAAAATTTTCGCTCCATTAGCAATTTTTGGGGCGGATTTGTAGAATCGATAGACAGAAGGGTGAATTTGTAGGATTGTTAGAATTGATATTCATGAGAGAGCTTGGAAGCTCATAAATTTTTTATTTTTAATCCAAATTGAGCTCAGAAAGAGGCTACTTAGGGGTTTTTGGATGTTCTAAATCTATTTATAACCTATAATTTCTGATTTGAGCACATATACAGAGTCTTTTTGCAGGTTTGATACTAAACGTGTATGGATCAATCAGGGTTTTGAAGCAGTTCTAGAAGGTATTTGGGCATGGAGAAGACCTTGTAGGGGTATTCTCACTTCCAAAACACTACTGTAGAAGTTTTAACCAGTGAGGTTCAGCTTAGTTTTAACTTCTTTTAACATGAAGTTTTGATTTTGTGCTTCAATATGGAATTAAACAGTTCACATGTTGTTTTTAGCTCATTTCAGCTGAAGTAGGTCATCTTTGTAGGAGATGTTTTGAGTTGTTATTGTTGTGAGAGTTCTTTGTAGGAGAACATTACTTTGTAGGGGTAATAGCCACATATTTACCTACAGCCCGGAGATGTAGCCTAGGAGGGATGAACTTCGTCAACAAACCTTTTGTCTTGTTCTTCTTTATGCCTAGATGAATTATTTGTTGATATGTTCATTATGTTAAGTCACATATGAAAACTAATTCATGATTTGAAGAGATATTGGAAACATGTTGTTTCAAGGCCCATTTTTAACCTTGCAGAGCGTCGACATGGTCCTAACTTTTGTTTTATTTGATTTTGGAAAAGAGGAAGGAATCATCTAATCTAAGTTCAGATCAATTCATAATAAAATATATGAAATAAATAATTAAATTGCACCTTAAGCCTGGATGGCACAAGGATGCCCAATCTTGGCTCGACCATTAAGGAATAAAGGAGGAGACCATTTTAGAAAATAAGGATCATAATATTAAAAATACAAACTTCCAAATTTAAGGATAATTTATGGGAGGATAAGAAGCTAGAGGGAAAAAGAAGTTAAGGTATCATAATGAGGTGATCAACCTCGTTGTTGCTAACCATAATTATATTTATGTTCCGACCATTGCGAAAAAGAAAATGAACATTGTGAAGATTCAAACTAATTCTTATGAGCTTTGAAGTGAGGCCGGGTGTTGGACTATTCCCAAAACACTTTGGGATGAGAGAATCTATCATCTTTGTGATACTAAGAGGGTTGAAGATGAAAAGCACTTTCTCCTAATTGTTTGGTTCTTATGCACATTCGTTCTCATTTCCAAGACATTTGCTACACTACCAACCTTCTTCACTTGTTAAGTTAGCATACCTATAGTGATCTAGGAACACTTTTTTCCCTTCTATTCAATCATAAGAATAAAATATCAAAGAGACCCATGAATGTGGTCCAACGATAAAGTGTGGAGGTTGTGTCCTCATAGGTCTTGTGGTCAAATCCTAAGCAAGACTATGTACAAGTGAGCATAGCTTAACTTATAAATCGACATTGTCCCATGGAAATTTTGAGGGTGTTGAATCCACTTATGCATTCAAAAATGCATTTTATATAACAAAAAATCACATTGTTGAATTAAGGCTTTTGTAATCCATAACAATTATAAGAAGAATTTTGGCGTAAATCAGATGTAGAAAACCTTTGTCGAGCGTCGAGAAAGGTTTTCTACATGTAATTTACACCGAAATTCTTCTTATAAAATGTCACGTTCTTTCTTGAAATTCTTTTACTAGATTCCAATTAAATATTCTATTTCATCTACGCCTTATATATATATATATATAATTGTAATCATAAATCATGTTTTTAAATATATTAAAAAATTAACGAACCTTTATAAATTTAAAAGAAAAAATTTAATCAATAATTAAAAATAATTATCTACTCGCATATTTATAAAAATATTAGTTTTAAATATTATAAACGTATTTATTTAATTAAAATTAAATATATAAACATTAAAAAAAAAAAAAATGAATATGGTTAAACACCGTTGATTACTTAATTCAAAGTTGATATATTAACTTTCATAAATTTTAGCAATTGTATAACATATTTATTACAGGCAATTATAACTTATTTTATCAAAATTCCAATTAAATTAAATTATTTATAAAATATAATAAACATATAAAAAAAAGGGTGAATATTGTAAATACCAATAAGTTCTTACCGATTATATTCAAAGTGAATATATTTATACTTTTCAAATATTATAACTTATTTATAAAATAATAAACATAAAAAAAAAAAAAAAAAAAGTGAATATGGCGTAAATTACCAATAAGTCTTACCGTTATTTATTCAAAGTGAATATATTTATACTTTCAAAAATGTTTATCGTTTATAGAATTGGGAAAAATGATTTTTTATGTGAAAAAATTTATGTTTTTAAGTTTTATATCGTATATGTTTTTAATATAGATGAAATGATTTTTTGGAGGGTATTTTTTAGCTAATTTTAACCAAAATTAGGTAGATATTTTTAAAAACTCAAGTTTAAGTTGTTTAATTTACAGAATTTGAATTTTCTATAGTTTTTCAGGGTGTTTAATCCATTTATACATCCAAAAATGTATTTTAAACAACATAGAATTGCAATCTTGCTTGAAATTGTATTACCAGATTTTACTGAAAAAAGACTATTTAGTCTTTAAATTAGAATATATACTACGGAATAGTGTCATTCTTTTGCATCTTGATATTTCGAAGTTTATCCTTGAGTGCTAGTTTCTTGTGGTCATTTCTATTTTGGAATAGATTTGTCAGTGCCTTGCACATTGTGTAAGGAGTTTCTTTCCCTTGGAGATTTGAGACAATGTGGTCTCGCACTCCCTCCAGTATTATTTCTCATCGCCTCGGCTACATATTTATTCCACTGAGCTAGGTTCTGGGCATTAGTTGATGTTGGTTTTACAATGTTTATCTTGACATGTTCTAGCAATTTGTTGTCATCCAATATTGCCTCCATGTGATCCTTCCATGCAATGAAATTAGATTTGCCTTCCAAGGCATACTCTAGTCTTAGCCCATTGAAGGTCATCTCCCCAAGTTTAAAGAGATCCTGCTACACTGAACTACAAATTCGAACCTCATGAGGAACAACTTTGAAATTCCTCTTCTAATGTGAATCCATCTCTGATACGATGTAGAAATTATGGTGTATATTTTCAACTGCTCATGAAGTTTTAATCAAAATCACAAGACACAAACCTACTCTATTGTTCTACATAATTCAATTCACAATTTAGAACATCAATTACAAACATGCAATGAGAAATAACACACATGTGCCCAGTGTTTTTCCAGTGGAAAGAAATCTGCTAAAAACCCCTTTATCTGCTTGCATTAATCTAATGAATAGAGATGCATTACAATTTCTTTGCTCAATCGAGCACAACCTGCAAGTGAATATCCTATCTCTTTGCTCACTAAGAAGATCTGACCCAGACTTAGTCAATTTTTTTCTCAACTTGAGCTCCTATTTCCTTGTGTAATTCGTGAGGAAATTAGGCCCCTCTTATTTAGAAATTTCCTCCAAAATGATGTGCAATTCCAAAGGTTGATCATCTAACTGCATGCAACATCTTTACACTCAATACTAGTCTACAATTGATGTTACACTGCCTTGGAATCTCCACGACAGTGGGGGGATCTAAAATTATTTGCATGCACCAGCTATTTTGGGTTGATTGATCAGTTAACTAGATGATCACTGAGTTAGATTGAAGTCTCACTACACAACTGACCTTCCACTATTTCCTCCAACAGTTGGAACTAGTTTAACTAGAAACAACTTGAAATAGTTGACCTTGATTGCTACAAATTAACAATCACACATGCTTAATTGAACTCCAAGCCCTATAAATTGAATTTACTGAGTAAACTAAATTACACAAGTCATGTCACATAAGTTAACTACATCCAAGTTGTCTGCTGATGTGGAAATTTGAATGTTCTCAATTTGACCAAGGAAAAATCAAATTGAGATCTTATTGTTGCATTTTTCAACAATAAGAATCCTAAATTAGGTAACTTGAAAACCCTATTTTTTGAGGCCGTCATAGGTACTCTACATTGCACCTTGCATATTAAACATCTTGCATCGCCATCACATCTTTTCTTCACAAAGAGTGTGATGGTATTTTAACATGGGTAAAAAATAAAAAAGGTTACGAAGCTTCCATTCTAGAAGCCTCATAATGGTATCTACTCCAAATGGTGGGGATTTGGTTCGTGTTGCTCCTTTCTTGGATCTCATTCCTACCATAACGGATCCCATACCCTCTATTGCAGATCTCACCCCTACCTAAGTGGATCTCAAACTTCCATCCTTGGCCTATAAGTATAATGCACTCAAAGGAAAAGCGGTTATCTTTTGACTCTTGAAACTATACTTCCACTATGTTGAAGTATTCACTTAAGGTTTTTGATTGCAACATTGGAATTGAAGGATATTGGGAGGAAGCCTTCAACATCAAGATGTGGTTGTAACTATCTCATTTTCTCTACTTAATACAAATGTATATTTCTTTCCCACATTCATTGTTATGATAATTGTTATGAGATTCCTTGATCACTTGTATAGATTATGCTAAATCAAATATGTATCACATGCTTTGATAATTTGTATGTTTGTGTCTTTGTAAATCTTTTCTTGGAGCATCAATAATGATATTGAAATCTATAATAAACAATGGCGAGGACAAGAATTTAAAAAAAGGTATGAACCATTCATTCAATCCTACATCTATGATTTAATGGTAATCTAGGGAATGTTTCTATTTAATTTATTTTTTTTTTTTCCTTCCAGTGTTTAATTTTTAAACCTGGGGAGATCACTCTTGTATGCAAAACAAAATTGGCAACTCCATTGGGGATCGATTTGTTCCTTGGTAGTATTCCATGTTTTCTTAGTTCAAATTTTTCTTTATGATCTCTAGAAAACCCTACTTGATTTTAAAGACCCATATCTTGTACAACTTTTAAAAGTTTTTTACTTTTTTCTTGAGTTTTATGCCCATTGCACTTTATTGTGAGATACGATAAGTCGACATCACACTATGTTGTTTTAGAAACTGTGACTACCCCTATTAATTGCAATGATATGTGCTGGATACCTATGTCTATCTTTAAAAATTTGAAATTTTCCCAAGGTTTCCTTTGTGTGTTCTTGAATCTGTTGATTACTGTGGTTTTGGGGTTTGTTATCAATCTATTGTACATCAAACCTTTCAGTTTTGGTTTTGTTTGGCTATCTTGTTG
The DNA here is from genome assembly GCA_000404065.3 of Pinus taeda. Lineage (NCBI taxonomy): Eukaryota > Viridiplantae > Streptophyta > Pinopsida > Pinales > Pinaceae > Pinus > Pinus taeda. The sequence continues at coordinate 49,242 of APFE031085514.1, read as the reverse complement.
TGGAAAATATTTTTTTCTTTTGTGAAAATTTTGCATTTTAATTCCTTTGACATAATTAGTTCTTATTTTCTTATTAAAATATTTATAGTCTTCTTCTGCATTGAAATTACTTTGTTAAAGATATATTTCTTGGAGTGTTTTATGAAAAGAGTTCTTATTCCTGTCCATAGAATTTTTCTTTTTTCAAAGAAGAAAAATCTTATATAGTAATTCATGGGTGAAGTATTTTGCAGCTTGCATTTTTAAGAAAAGTAAGTTGCATTTCTTTAAAATTCCATTCGAAGAGTAGTTATAGTTTCTATGATTTTCATTCAAAGAGTAGTTCATGTTTCTTGCCTGGAATGTTACACTTGTTTCTTTGCTTGAAACCTCTCACTCCTTACTGTAGTTAGTATTCATCGAATTGAAAATTATTACATTTTCATATTCATTTCATTAGATTTGGAGTTGGGTCATAACATCATTGGTTTCATCTTTATGGACCCTCTTGAGTAAACAACAACTTAAAATCAAAGCTTAATAAAATTAATTAGACATTTTAAATTTCTATGGTAGTTACACCCACATTAGATTAGTTGTAGGGCTTTGGAATATGTGTTGAAAGTAAACGCTCCAAAGTTACAAACAAACATAGAATCTTGTGATAGGGAGAGAAATCCATTTACTACATCTTGTTTATGGGAATCTCCTCTTACACAAGATTCAAGCACAAGGTCACATCGGACCCAACTAAGTAATCTAACCTACTTCATTGGTTATGGTGGCATTGATCTGCTTGCATTACAAACAATATCGAAAGGCACTTAAGGGTCACTTGAAAGGACTACCTTGTTTTGAGGTATCTTTCAAGGAGATTTCAAACTTTTCTATCCTACCCTTACATGTATATATGATTGTCAATTGTACCCTCAAGCCAAATTGTTTTAGGTGGTGACCTTAGTGACCATAATCCTAGGGCTATTACACAAGGTGACAATGAGGGGATGTCCTTGTTGTACCTGTAACAGCAATTGGCTAGAATCACTCTGGTATTCTTGGAGAGTAATTTGCTATATGTGGAGATACTTGCACCAAGTTATGACCGTTAAGAAGGTTGTTAGCATAACTAGTTCCACTCACTCTATCTCTAGACACTTTTCATATTGATCTCTGTGATGTTGGACTTCATCGCCAATTAGTGTGGCTACTTTGAAAAGGTTGTTTGTGTGGTTTTCTTCCTTATATTATTAGCGTGTGTTGTTTCTTTTTCCATTTATTATACCTTAGTTTTATTATGATGGCAACAATTTATAGTTTGTTAATCAAGGAATCCCTTTTTATTGAGGATATTAGTCCTTTCCTTTGATTTGGAAATGGTTGTCCTCCTTACATGGCTACGTCGTCCCTTCCCAAATTCATTATAGGCTTACCAGTATAATTTTTTTCAAATTTATTGTTCCCAAATACCCAAGTTGTTGCACCTCAACTGAGTTCTTCACCTCAACAACACCAACCTCATGTTTACCCTTTTCCTTCTTTACCCATTGTGTCTTCTCCCCTTTCTTCTTCCACACCTACTGAAATTATTAATTCTAGTAACCAAGAGGATAAGAATAATGAGAAAAGGAAGAAGAAGAAGAAGAAAAATAAGCAAGGGGGGAACCAATCAACCATTGTTGTGAGTGTTGATAATGTTGAGGAACCCTCCTAAACACGTCGCAATCTCAAATACCCTTTCAAGCTTTATACGGGTGATCACCTTCTTAAGGATTTCCCTGGTATTCCAAAAGTATTAGAAGTGTGGTCTAAGGATTCTCATTAACTTGTTGTTGGTCCATAAACTAGCGATTATAAGGTTCCAGGTAAAAAGGGTAAAGTTATGTTTCCTTGTAGGTTATGCGAAGGGAGTCATCAAACTCATCTTTGCTCTCTTATGGATGAAGCCTTGAAATTGTTGTAAAACCTTATTATTTCTCAACGACAACTTCCAATTAGTTATCGTAATCGTTCTCCAACCTACCATTAGTTGATGAAGTGATCAATTTTGATTCCATATTCGGTCAATCTCACTCTTCCCTTAGAGAGTCAAACCCATATCACTCAAGTTTATCAACCATTGGTTGATGAAGTGGTCAATCAAATTCGCTCATTAGTCAATCCCACTCTCCCTTTAGAGAGTGAATTTAATACTACTTAGGTTCTTGTTGCTTCATATCTTTCCCAAAAACGGGGTATGGGGTATTTCTCTTGTTCCCACAGAACTCCCTCCAAGTGCTAAGGTCATTTCCTTTGATTGGAATAGAATAATAGAGCCTCATCTCCCTTCTTGCATTGATTTCCAAATCATTGTAAATGCTTGTGATAAGAGCATATGTCACATTATTGTAGATGAAAGTGCTTTTATTAGAATTTTATCTTGAACCACTTGGAAAGCTTTGGGTTCCCCTCAGCTTGTGTCTATTACTCATAATCTATTGGATTTTAACAAGAGATCTAGTGAACCTTTAGGTATCCTTCCTCAATTACCTATTACCTTAGAAAGAAAAGTTATTTAATTTGATGTTATGGTATTCCAAGTCCCCTTGGATTTCAATTTTCTCCTTGGTTGAGACTATGTTTATGCTATGAAATCTATCATGTCCACACTCTTTTGCGTGATGTCTTTCCCTTATAATGGAAACATTGTGACTGTTGACCAAGTTTCATTTGTTGGACCTGATATGAATACTAACCTTCCAACCTTCATGAATGTTCCATATGTGCAATTGGTATCCCCATCACCACAAGTCAATTATGTGGCAACTTGTCCCATGCCTTAACTTACCAATGAAAAATATCCTCTCGTTTTATGCTCGACTTTTCTTGAATCAGATCTAGTAGTTGACATGGTGAACCCTTCAATGAGGAAATTGGAGCTTGACCTTCATACCCCTATTGAATCCTTTGACATGTATTCCTTCTAGAGAATCATTCTTTTGTTTGAACTGTATTTCTTCTAGAGAATCATTCTTTTGTTTGACATGCATTATTTCTAGAGAATCGTTCTTTTGTCCAATGAAGACCTCTTGGAAGCCATGATCAAGGTGTGTCCCTTGGCATGTATTCCTTCTAGGGCTTTCTCCTCTTGGAAGCCATGAAACAAGTGTTATGAGCATAGTTCATTTTATGTGCCAAGCTCATTAAAAAATGAAACAAAATTCTATGAGCATAGTTCCTTTTTTGTGTCAAGCTTGTTTAAAAAATGAAACATGCATCATGAGCATAGTTCATTTGCTATTTCAAGCTCGTTAAAAAATGAAACAGATCCCCCTCCTTAATTTTTGGGGAGAAAGTGCCTCTGATCACCATGTTGGAATTAAGCTACTAGCCTCTATGACGTTATGTTGGGGGCATGGTACCAACCTTCAAGCATAGGTTTTTCTCTATTTCAAGCTTGTGTAAAAAAGGAACCTATCTCAAGCACAATTTTCTCTATGTTTCAAGCTTGTGTAAAAATGAAATCTATCTCTAGCTTACTCTTTGCTCCTTCTTGTGCTTGTTAATACATGAGAATAAGTTACTGAGTATACTTTTATCAATATTATGGACTTGTAAAAACTATATGAAAAAGGAACTTTGTGGAGTTTCATTTAAGCTCTTTTCATACTCCCTAAAAGTTGAAAAGTTTGCTAAGTGAAATTGCTTCCTTTCACATTCATTAAAAGGGTTAGAAAGGGTGTTTGTTTAGAGTAAGTTTACCCTTTTTCGAACCAGATAGACTAATTACGAAAAAAGTATCCTCTATTCAATCATGAATAGAAGATTCTCCTTTGTATTTTTTTATCCTTTTTTCAGCCCTAGGAGACTAAATTTATGAAAAGGAACACCCTTGGAGTTTTCTTTATATTCTTTTCAAACTCCCTAGATATGAAAAATCATTGACTGTCTTTGGGCTTATCAAAAATTTACGTCGAAAAAACTCAATGAGTTATCTTTTATCCTTTTTTCGGAGTCTAAAACGAAAAATTCCATATTGGAGTTTCCTTTTATTTGTTTTTCAAAGTCTCTAAACATGAAAAAAAAAGTCGATTTATTCCTTCATTAGACTCATAAAATGTAAACAATGTAGGACTCATCGATCAGGATGGGGTCGAACCACTCATTCCTCGGATTCGTTAAGGATACTCTAAAAGACTAATCCAAAGAATGAGCTTATACTTCAAGAATATGTTATCCTCCTCAAGCTTGTGTAAAAATAAAGAGATACTTACCCAAAAAGGTGGAAGAAATTGGAAAAGATATGTATAAATTATGTATTCAAAAAGGTAGCAAGTCACTCTTGAACATGACACTCTGTCACTCTTCGTGTCTAGGTTAGGAAATCCACTTTTATCTCTAATCAATCAAGCCTCATTGAAATTATTCATATTGGTGTATGGTCTTCTTTTGAGGCAAGTGTCGTGAAGTCATTATAGTGTCTTCAATATGTTCAAGAGAAGTTCAACCTCAGTTAAATCATTTTGCAGTCTTTAAAGACTTCTATTGCATCGACCATCCCTGATTCAGTATTGAATCACTCGTGTTTTTTATACAAATGTTGTCACTTGTTTCGTGTCATTGATGGGGGATACATCAAGGTCCTCCTACGGCGGGTCACTTCCTATCTATTTTAGCATATTATCTTGAACGTTGATTTAGAAACTCCTTTTAGTACCTTAGAACTTACATGTTCAATGGCAGGTCTCCTCACTTTCGATGATAGTTTTACAACATTAACCTTCAATTGAATGATTCAATGGGTGTTTGAATTTTGTTAACTCATTCACATCCCATGGAATGCACTAGAGTACCTTGAGGGTCATTGTCATTATTGGTGGTTTCTCTCACATCTGTTAACGATTCTAGTCATTCACTGATAATTAGATGGTTTATGCCATGTTTGACTTCAAGACATTTATTCACATAGTTAGATTCATAGCATGAATAATAGAGATGAATACATTGTATTTTGTTTAATAAATCCAGGTTGCGTGGAGTTTTGAATATTCGTGACTATGACATAGATCCATGATGTATGTTTGGTGGCTATGTTCATACTGAGTTTTCCAAGCATGGATCCACAATGTATGTTCGGTGGCCATGACCTCACTTTATTGATGTGGATATTTGTACATTTCCATACTTATGCTTATATTTATTTGTATTATGAGTATGGGAATAACTACCTCATAGATGATCATATGATGATATTGTATTGTGATCTCTTGATTGTTGTCTTGCAGGTTTCCAACCAATTGTTCCTTGATTTGAACCTTCGCATGATAAAGCACTTCATTCATTATACCTCTTTTGACTTTGTACTTTAGGGGGGAATCCATTACACATTAATTTGTCACATCCATGCAAATGATGTCAAATCCACATATTTTTCCATCCAAAGAACTAATGTCATTAATCCTCGAGAAATATGGAAGAAATACCTCTCCATGAAGCATAATAACCTTGGATTACATACCTAAAAAACCTTATTTTCGGAAACCATTGCGGGTACTTTGGATTGCAACCTACAACATCTCACCTTGCATAATAAACTGTTGAAAAGTGTGCAACAAGAAATGCTTGTTGAGAATGCAACAAGATGATGGAGCTTAGTGGAAAGGAGTC
>APFE031085514.1:32041-43288 GCA_000404065.3 Pinus taeda | reverse complement strand
TTGGAGCACTTCAGTTCGAGCTTCGGATGTGGCACATGCAATTGCATGAAGGAAATACGTGGTTCTTATGGGTTAGTTGAATATTTGCATGCATGACTTCAGTTAGAACTCAAGTGAGTTGAGTTTAGTGGACTGGAGGTGCAGTTGATGGAGTTGTGTTCAGTTTAGCTTTGTTAAACTGGTTGAATTTAGTCTAACTGGCGAATAGACTAATGAGTTGTGTGAATTAGTTATTAATTAATTCACTAATTATTAACTCATAATGCAACTGAAGAATACATCAGTTAACCCAGTGCATGGACAGTTCAGTGGAGACAAGTGTTAGAGGTAAGTGAAAGGGTGAGTTGTGACTATCAGTTGTGCATGAGATTTGCACATGCAATGGATTGAGTATGCCCATGAGAATTGCGCAGTAGATGCCCAGTGATATAGCCTGTGCTCACGTGATTTCCAGTGTGAGTGATTTTCCAAGGTAAATAGAACTTGGAACGAGTTTTGATTCATTCATTTTCTTGCAGGATTGTGCAGTGGAGGCAGGCAAGCAGCGGGGGAGATTTGGAGATCAAATCTGAGTTGTATTGTGTGTAACAGGTGGAGATAGTACTGAGTACTTGTGAGGAGTATTGTACTATGTATTTTTACATGTTCTCAATCAATATAATATACAGATAGTTTGGGGTTTTTAGTGAGATGCTTTCCCCAATGAAATACTGTGTTGATATGTGTGATTGATGCTTCACTGTGCGCATGTGAATGTTTCTTAATACTGCTAAATTGATGATCAACGTAGAGGAGGTTATGTATTATGCATGTATTCCGCAATTAGTGTATAATCGGGATAATCTCTGTGAATAAGTGCAATATTATTCATGAAATTCATGAATAAGTGTGACGATCTTTTAACATGGGTAAAAAATAAAAGAGGTTATGAAGCTTCCATTCTAGAAGCCTCATAATGGTATCTACTCCAAACGGTGGGGATTTGGTTCGTGTTTCTCATATCTTGGATATCATTCCTACCATAATGGATCCCATCCCCTCCATTGTAGATCTCACCCCTACCTAAGTGGATCTCAAACTTTCATCCTTGGCCTATAAGTATAATGCACACAAAGGAAAATGGGTTTCCTTTTGACTCTTGAAACTATACTTCCACTCTACTGGAGCATTCATTCAAAGTTTTTATTGCAAGGTTGGAATTGAGGGATATTGGGAGCAAGCCATCAACATCAAGGTTTGGTTGTAACTATCTCATTTTCTTTTTTTTTCTAAAGAAAGAGTCATACCTTCATTATCATTAAACCATAAAATAATTTACATAGATTACAACCATCCAAATGGATCCATGGACCGGGTAAAAACTGCCACCTAAAACCTTGATCCCTGCCAATCAAAAAAACAAAACCCTCAAATGCCAGACCGTTCCAAGGCTATCCATTCGAATCATCACAATCTGAATGGGGGACTAACGCTCATACCAATGAAATACTTAAATCAAAACAGAAATCAGCGTTGAAGCCTTTAATCTCCACCATTAAGACACCATGCTCGATCCAATGATAAAGGAAGGTAGGAGACCGAAAATTAACCGTATGGACCCACTGACATGCTCGAAGGTTCCTAACCATAGATTCCCCAAGCTTGATCTAATGGTTGAGGAAGATATCGCAATGCCAAAAAGCCCGCCGCTTAACCACATGGACCCACTGACATGCTCGATGATTCCTAGTCGTTGATCCTTCGTGCTTGATCTGACGGCCCAGGTTCATATCGCACGGGCCTAAAGCACTACTGGTTAGCATGCGATGAGGGCGTATTTGTACCCACCCCTCGACCACGTGTCGCAACTTGAGTGGAATCACTCCCAAAACTTAAAAACCATTTTCTACTTGAAAGGTGCCCGATGACCAAAAAACCACTTTGCAGGTGGAATTACATCCCCGTGAAGAGAATCTAGGGTATTCTAACCATCACAAAAGCCCGGATTCCGGCTTCTCATTCCATCCCCCCTGCACCACTTGATGGACCCATGTAAAGTACAGTCTCATCCCTCTGGCCAACTACCCAGGCAGCAAAATCTGCCGAGCAATCGAAGAAGGGTAAAAATAAGGAAAAAGTCGTAACACATGTCGAAACCAAATTATCTAGACATAGCCTCCATGACTCTATTATGATACACCATCTTATCCTCATCTGCTTGGCAATCACATTGTTCCTTGAGTCTGTTCTGAGACAACCCTTGCCAACCCATCGCGACTCTACCAATGGTACAATTCACTCCTTGGTTAGCCAATAAATCTACCAATTTGTTAGCCTTCCTTCGTACATTGTTAAAAATTACCATGTGTAGGCTCATGAGGGGGAGCTGGATCTGTTGAAAGCCCTAGATCAACCTCCAATGTATTGAAACCTTCTCTGGCCCCATGCCCCAACTGATTCTTTTGACCGAGTTAATGATTAGCTCAGAGTCAGCTTCGATAATCACATTTTGCCGATTTTACTTCACTAGGAGTTCTAAGAATTGCTCCATAGCCATTAGTTCTGCCATGTTGTTAGTGGCTCTACCTAAATGGAAATGGAAGATGGAAAGGATATTTCCCAATTCATCCCTTAACACCACTCCAAAGCCAGCAATACATGGGCTGCCTTTAGAGGTCCCATCAATGTTATATTTCAGAAAACCCTGAGGGGGAGGATGTGAATAGTCCTGCTCAGTGTCCATTATCCTAACCTTTCTGTCTAGACCCTGAGGAACAAGCCCCTGCATGCCCAACTGTCTGAGAATTCTCATTTCAACATCTGAAGGTGGATTATTAGGGGGATTGCTCACAGTCATACTAACTGTCTCCCTAAGTTGTCCAAAGGTCTGCTCCAAAAGACATTGGAAGGGTTTCTTTTCATTTTTAAAGATCCTATTGTTCCTTTCTTTCCGGACATTCCAAATAATGAAGCTAGGAGTGAGAGCCCAAGCTGAGCAACAAATTTCAGAATCGGAAAAATTTTGCCTCTAGTTTTTTAGGGTACTGATAATACTCCCTCTATCCCTCTCGGTCTTTTGAAAAATGGTGGCAAAAGAATCCCACAATCTAGAGGTAAAGATGCAATTGTCGAGGAGGTGTTCCATAGTTTCCTCTTGGGCCTCACAAAGCTGGCATTTGGAAGGCCCCAGAACCCCCCTTTTCTTAATGTTGTCCCAAGTCAGAATTTTCTTATGGTAAACCAGCCACATGAAGAGTTTAATCTTCATCCAGCCTTGATGCCTCCATAGATTCTGCCAAATTCTATCCGAAGCAAGAGAATCCAGCTCAAGGAGTATGCATTTTGCCTCCTTAAGATTAAAGGTGCCCTCATTGTTGTTGCCCCATCTTAACTGATCATGCCCCCCTATTACTAGAATCTTCCTTTGTTCCAACATTTTCATAAGAGCCTCTCCTTGAGCTTTCAAGGGGTTGTCTTCCCTGTAAACAATATTCCTCTAGTTTCTCCATTTTCCTACATTATTGGTTTGATCCCAAAAATATTTAACCTTAGATAACCCTATGATGTCTGTCTCCATCTTGAGGTCCTTAAAATCTTATTTTAACAGTATCGGTTCTTGTTGCCATTTGTCTTCCCAAAATAGTGCCAGATCTCCCTCTCTGATTTCCCAGAAGCTGTTCTTTTGTATTAAGTCTCTATTCTCCCAGGCCTTATTCCAGATATATGAGCCCTTTATACTTCCAGACATCCTTATATGATCGTTAATTTGCCAAGTGCTAGCATATTTTTCTTTCCAAATACTAGCCCACTAAGCCTTTGGTTCTTTAACCCAACGCCACCAAAGTTTAGCCCCTAAAGCCTTGCTTAAAACCTTTGGATCGTCCAAACCAAGACCTCCATGATTTTTAGGTTTGCAAATATTTTCCCAGGCTACCAAGGCCCATTTCTTTCGATTCTCCCCCTTGCCCCAGAGGAAGTCTCTTTGAATGGTTCGGAATTGTTGTAAGACTCCTTTTGGTGTAGGGAGAGTTGAAAGCATGAAAATTGGGATAGATTGAATAACAGCCTTTGTAAGCACCAATCTACCAGCCAAGTTTAAATATTTGATGGTCCAATTCCTAATTTTATCCTACATCTTGTTAATCACTAGCTCCCATATTCTCTTATGCAGTGGTTTAGCAGTTAGAGGAACACCCAAATATTTTGAAGGAAGACAATCCCTTTGAAAGCCCAAAATTCTAGAGATATTCCTTTGAATGGCAATGTTGGTATTAAAGAAAAAAATCTTGGATTTGGAAAGATTAACCTCCATACCTGAAGCCATGGCAAAGTCACTTAGAATTTGTTTGTATCTAGAGCCTCTTTGACCGTAGGGATCCCTTGTAGCATGGTATCATCCACAAATTGTTGATGAATCAAGGACTGTCCATTCTCAGAAAGTTGGAAACCCTTGATTTTTCCGTCTTCCTTTGCCTACTTGATGGATCAACCCAGTCCTTCCATCACGAGAATGAAGAGAAAGGGAGAGAGTGGATCAACCTGCCTAAGGCCTCTTAAAGGAATAAAAGTCTCAGAGGGAGAACCATTTACCAAAATAGAAAAACTAGGAGAAGTTACCAGGGCCATGACCCATCTAACCCAGTTATGATCAAACCCAAAAGCAATAAGAACCCTCCTAATGTAGGTCCAATTCAACTTGTCATAAGCTTTGGCTAGGTCCAGTTGCATGATCATTCCAGCCTTCCTGTTGCTAGTCAGTGAGTGCGCCACCTCCTGTGCTTGAATGATATTATTGAGAATTTGCGTGCCTTCCACATAACCAGATTGTTCCCCAGACACAAGAGTGGGCAAAAGAGGTTTGAGTCTATTGGCTACAACCTTGGATATTATCTTGTAAACCACATTGCACAAAGCTATGGGTCTAAACTTATCTGGAGTTAGGGCATTATCATGTTTAGGGATTAGAGAGATGAAGGAGGTATTAAGTGCTTTCAGAATAGTTCTATTACTCTTGGAATCTTCTACTACATTCAGAAGGTCTTGTTTAACAATATTCCAGCAAGCTTTAAAGAAATCTACATTGAAACCATCAGGGCTTGGTGCTTTACCATTCTGTATTTCCTTGAGGACCTCACTGATCTCCTCTTCAGTCACTAGCCTATTGAGGTTGAAGTTATCCTCTCTAGACACTAGTCTTGGTATATGTCTTGTTAAGTCCTTGATGAAATGCTCTCTGTCCGAAATGGTTTCCTTTGCTATCCCACAGAAGTGCTGGACTAATACAACCTCTATGTCTTCGTGGGAACTGAGAAGTTTCTCTCCCTCATCCTTGATCGAAGAGATTCTATTATGGGCTCTGTTTGCCAAGGTGGATCTGTGGAAGAATCTAGTGTTTCACTCTCCTTCTTTTAGCCATTGCACTCTAGACTTTTGTCTCCAAAATATTTCTTATTGTTTACAAAAGTTCTCACATTCTTGTTGGACTTTGGTAGCTTTCTCACTTATGTCTTTGTCAAAGCCAACCGTGATAAGGGTTTGGTTTAGTTCCTGCAATTTGTTTTCAACAGCTTTTTTTTTCCTTCAAAAATATTGCCAAATTCATTCTTGTTCCAATCGTTTAGCCTGCACTTGATATGTTTTAATCTTTTTTGAAGAAGGAACATACTTGTACCCTGAATGTGTAAGTCTTCAGACCACCAACCTGAGATGTTGTTGATGAAATCTGGATGGGTCAGCCAGATATTTTCAAATCTAAAAGGTCTATTCCTGGGGGTACCTATGCCTTTGATCTCCAGTTGGACTGGCCAGTGATCTGATCCTCCAAAGTAGATAATACTCGTTTCCATTTCCTTATTATTTAGCATAAGGTCCTCTGAAATGATGAATCTGTCTAACTTTGATGCAACTAGAGACTCTCGTCCTCTTTTATTGTTCCAAGTAAAGAGACCATTACTTGAAACAATGTCAACTAGCTTCATAGAATCCATAAAGGTTTGAAAGGCCAAGAAGTCTTTGTTTAGAGTTATGGTGCCCTCGTTTTTCTCTGATAGTGATTTTATCATGTTGAAATCGCCACCCAAAATCCATGGTATATTTGCATTTCTCGCTCTAAGATCCACCAAAGAATCTATAAACCTGAGTTTGTCATCCATTCTCCGAGAGCCATAAACATTCGTGACCAGATAGATCTCCCTATCCCCCACAGGTTGAATAACCACTGATAAATAATTTCTAGAAGCCTCAGCATATATTATACCAATCTTTTGGGGGTTCCAAAGAGTAAGAATACCTCATGTTGTATTTTCTGCCTTGACTTCTAAAAAATCAAAACGATTGAACCATTTTCTATATATTTCTTTAATTTTCTGAATGGAACATTTGGTTTCCTGGATAAAAATCATATCTGGAGTTTCTTGTTTCATTCTGTAACTAATTAATCTTTGTTTCCTTTTACTACCTAGACCCTTGATATTCCAAGAAGTGAACTTCATCATTAAATATTTGTGAAGGAGTAACTGGTTAGGTCTTTCATCTTACCTGAATCTATTATTTGCTTTCCACATTCCATCAACAGCTCATTCTGCTTTTTTCTGCCTCTCTTCTTTCAAGGGCATCTAGGTGCTAATCCTGGTGTGTTTTTCATAGTTTTCACCCCTTCGCTACCCTATCTTGCAGTGTTACTTTGCCTGTCCATCCCTTTAGTCTGGGTTTTCCATAAGTACAGTTGTTGTACTCTAGTGAACTCCTCTTGAGGTAACGAGTCTACCCCTCCCATGGTTCCCTGTTTCAAGAACCCTTCCAAATCTAGGTTTTATGTCTCAAGAATCTCCTGTAGTTCATGGTCCTCCATTTCCATCTCACTCTGGGTCATTTCTTGGTCCATATCCAGTTCTACATCACTCATCATAGCCTCTTTCTGTTTATTATTATCCTTTGTTTGCTCCTTGTCTTCCTCTTTCTCCTTCTCCTCTAGACTTCCCTCCATTCCCTGATCTACTTTTTTTATTTCTTCTTCTTCCTCGAGCACTTGGTACCTATTTAGACTGGCATGAGGCCCTTCTGCTTGATGTTTCTTAAGTCCCCTTTTGCCCCCTTTTCCTCTATGGCTCACTTTATGGAAGCTTTTAGTATCTTTCATAGTGGTAGCTTTGCTCTTATCCTCCATTTTACTGAGAGGGAAATCCCTGAAAAGGTGTCCATGCTCATGGCATCTGTGACATCTAAAAGGAATATGTTCATAATCAACTGTTTGAAACCATTTTTCATCAAAAACTTCCAAGATAACCTCATCCAGTAGGGCTCTAGATAGGTCCAATTCCACACAAATTCGTGCAAAGGAAGTGTATTTGGCCCTTCTAGTGTCTTCAGAGGCTTTGACAAAACATCCTAATTTATTTCCTATGGTTGTTAACAACTCTGTTTGCCAATAATTAAGAGGAAGGGAGTAGAGCATTACCCATACCAGAACCGAAGTGAATGTCTCTCGCTCCAGGACGAAGTTCATCTGCCACGGCCTCATATAGAGGCCAACAGTTGCGAAGAAGTAGGGCCCCCCTTGAAACACTCTGTCTTTATCCTCAATATTCGTGAAGACGACAGTGAAGAATCCCTTTGACCCAAGATGTAGGTCAATGCTTCCTTTTGGTTTCCAATGATATTTAATCCATGTCTATAATGCTTTTTCACTGGGCCATACTCCCATGAATTTACAAATGATAGCATATGTCTACATGGGGTCCCTGTGTGCCTGCAGAGCAGGATCATTTAGAACTACTCTAGGTCTGACTTCAGTTTTGGGTTTATATGGACCCTTCTATGCCTTGGTTTTTTCCCCCTGTTCCTTGTCGTCTTCCTCCTTTTCTTTTGTGCAATTATTCTCCTTTGAAGCAATTCCCTCTTGCCCTTCTTCCATACTTTTTTTCCCTACTTCAGCAATACCTCTAACCCCTTCTATTGGTTTCTCACCTCAGCTGACTACAGCCTGCTTGTAGGAGGGAGTGGAGCTCCCTCCTTTGCGTCCTTCCATGGAGTTCAACACCTGCTAACGATTGTAAACCTTAGCTGTTTGTTCCCACGTCGTTCAAAGTTTTCAGCAAGTTTATAGAAGTTATCATATTAATGTTATACACTCTGTAACTATCTCATTTTCTCTACTTAATAGAAATGCAGATTTATTTTCCACATTCATTGTTATGATGATTGTTATGAGATTCCTTGATCATTTATATAGATTATGTTAAATCATTTATGATCCGTAAAATGTCGTGGATATTCTATTGGATAGTTCGCCACAATATATCTGATAAAATTATATTTAAAATCTAAAATTATGCACAATTACACTATTATTATATTTCTAGATTTGTAGATTTATTGTTAATAGTGCATGCATGTGAATTAAAATTATGTAAAAAATAGAGAATGACAATAAAATCTCACACACACATTTGACACAAGATACGCTTCGGGAAACCCTTTCAGGAGAAAAACTCAGCATGGAGGTGAGGCTGCTCCACTCTCTTTCTTTGAATGGAAATATGGTTGTGAGTACAAAGAATTAAGGCATGTGGTCTATGGGTTGCTACAATGCACAAATCCTCTCTCTATGATCTACCTCCTATCTCTCTTGGCTATTTTTTGTTTAGTTATGGAACAAATGCACTGGAAAGAACGAAACCCCTTTTCCTCCTAATGGCTCAGTTACAACACAATGTGATAGGATACTAGTGGTTAGGTTTGACTACCTAAACTCTTAACCCGAGATATAATATAAACCCTTCTAAAGTCTTCTACATCATAATCACATGGCTAACCCATTTTTCTTGAATAATGGGGGTTGACATGACATCCTCTCGAATTATGGTGGTGAAAACAGGAAGGTAAATTTCTTAGTGACATAAATTTTGCATACGGGTTCCAATTGACGTAATTATTGCATCGTTGGAAAGGTCTATGTGTGTAGAATAGGAAAAAAAAGGTGCAACACTAAAGAAACAAATTTTTACCCCCAAAAAATGTCGTTTGATGCCTCAAAATAGTATCGAAATGTTTCAGACCCTATTTTCCCAAACCTAATTTTTCCACTTTGAAAGCATCAAGATGGATGAAAAAAAAATATAATGGTTCAATCCAATTCAATTTATGTATCACATGCTTTGATAATTTGTATGTCTGTGTCTTTGCAGATCTTTTCTTGGAGCATTGAGAACAAGATTGAAAATTATAGCAAACAATAGCAAGGACAAGAATTTTGAAAAAGACATGAATCATTCATCCAATCCTACATCTATATTTTATTGGTAATCTAGGGAATGTTTCTGTTCATTTGATTTTTTTGTTTGAGTGTTTAATATATAAACCTAGGGAGATCACTCTCATCTGCAACATCAATTTGTCCGCCAAACAACAATGAACTTGCATAATTGGTGTTCTACCTCACATCTAATAGTGGACCATGGAAAATTTTAGGGGTGAATTTTCGCCCTTAGGGGAATTAAGGGGTTTTAAATTTGTAGTGGACAAATATTTTGCATCATAGTACATTTTTACAAATCACCCCAAATAGCCCACCTTATTTTAAGGGAGAGGGTAAAAAAGGTAAATTTAGCCCTTGAAATTAGAAGTTACAACCTTCCATTCAACCTATATTTTCAAGAATAGGTTTTATTTAAGTGAATCCTGTGGGCCAAATACCATATTTACAAAAGAGGTATGGTAAATTAATAAAAATACAAATAAATTAGAGGTATGGTAAATAAATAAAACATTTTTTATATTTACTCCATAAGTCACCTTATATACATACAAGAGTGTAAGCAAATAAAAATATAAATAAAGTGGAGGTATGGTAAATAAATAAAACCTCTTTTATACTTACCCAAAAGGTATGGTAAATAAATAAAAATATAAATAAACTAGACGTATGGTAGATAAATAAAACCTCTTTTTATATTTAGTCCATAATCCTCTTTCTATTTATGAAGGCTCAAAAAAGAGGTTTTATTTAAGTGAATCCTATGGGCCAAATACCATATTTGTAAAAGAGGTATGGTAAACTAATAAAAAAATAAATAAACGAGAGGTATGGTAAACAAATAACACATTTGTTTATATTTACTCCATAAGTCACCTTATATTTAGGAACACTCAAAAAATGTGTTATATTTAGGTGAAACCTATGGGCAAAATACTATGGGCCAAATACCATGGGCTAGATTATTTTAATACCATGCAAAAAACATTATTAACCCTAATATTAGTATTAATAAAAACAAAAATGGCACATGGTATTGACCCATGGTATTCACGTGGAATGTAGCCTATTTAAATGGGGGAATTAAACCAGGATAGATCTATCTTTACTCTGGATCTACTAAGCCCCGAGAGGTATCAAATATCGTGATATGAAAACTAGCATAGAGTGAAAAAACATTTGATCCCTCTCGGGGCTTGGTGGATCAAGAGTAAAAATGAATGTTGTAATTTAATGTATGTTAAACATTTTAACTTCGTTAAAATAAAAATCAATTATTAATTTTTATAAATTACGAATAGCAATTTTTAAGCTCCAGGTTTATGATAACCCGTGGTATTGACCCATGGTAATACCATGGTATTCATGTGAGCATAAGTGGAAATTCTATCATCTTAGATCCATCTTAATTCTGGGTCTACCCAGTGCTCACAGGGATAAATAGATTTCCTCCCCCTAAGAGTAGTAGATGTGGATTTAAGATGGATATAGGTTGGTTTTTATGATAATGAAGATATTAAATAGACTTAGGAAATTATATTGTAAAAACATCTTAAGGTGAATGGTTAAAGCTACATTTAGTCACTTCACAAAATTTAGTAAAAACTACCAATATCTCCATTGATATTGGTTTTTAACTTTTTCTGATTTAACAAAAAAAAATTCAAAATAATGAAACCTTATCACTCTTTCTGCATCACCCTCCAGAAGATTTCTCACCATTTTCCAAACATTCTCAATATGATATCTTCATGAAAAAGTTTAGGTACTGATGTTGGATTAGTTGTTTGAAAAATAAGCTGGTTTGTACAACCTTTCATCTTCTGTGCTATTCTTAGTTTGTCCTAATGATCTATAGGGTTTGGAGCCACTGCACCATATTTTCCTAAAAGGTCGAGATTGTTCACCAAAAAGGAAATTAATCTACATGTTACAATGTTGTTAAAAAATGCGAGACCTATGAGGGTAGTGAATTATGCTAATAAGCAATTTAGATTGGGAGAGACGTAATTAAA
>APFE031085514.1:0-25668 GCA_000404065.3 Pinus taeda | reverse complement strand
TTATGACAGCAACAAGGTTGATGATAGGTTGATAGACAAAGGCCTGGTGATCAGCCAAACGTGGCTCTGATACCAAATGAAGCAAACATAGTTCCTTCTATAAATTAATTACTCCAAAAACCTTGGAATATGAAATTATCCATTGAGGATATAAAATATTATATTAAATGTGTGAATAAGAATGAATTACAAATGAGAACGAGAGGCTTGCTTATATACCAAGCAAGTGTCTCTTCATGAAGAGTCATGTCCTATTAGACATGCCTCTTCAACCTAATTACTAGCTTAACTAACTATTATTTATGATTATTATCTTTTACATTATATTTATATTATTTATATATTTTATTCATTACACATTTTGTGTCATACATTCCTTATCAAGATGGTGTCGTAGAATCGAATAATAGATATCTAAAGGAAAATTTCAAATTGCATGTTATGGCCCAAATCTCATGCTCCAAAGTTCTAAATAGAAGTCATCAACTATGCTTATTATATTTAGAATAGAGTTACCCATAAAGCATCAAAGGAATTCATTCCTTTAAAATATTAGAGTGAACAAGGACCTATAATGAAGCACGTCAGAGTGTTTGGTTGAGCATGGGATTACATTCCTACAAATAAATGCAACATAGTGAAAACACAAAGACAACCTTGCATTTTCATGGGATATCTAAATAATGTTCAAGGGATATCAGCTTTTTAACCCCTCCATCAAGTAGGTAGTCCTTTCGAAAAATGTTTGATTCGAGAAAGGATCTTCAAGTTTCGCTCATAACCTCTACTTCATCTATAAGTATGATTGTCACTATGGATGCTATGGATAGGAATGTTGATGATCTTCCAAGGTTGTTTCTTTTTGAATAATATTGCACTTCCTCCACTTTCGATGATGAGAGTGATAATGAAAGCCCCACTCTTCGTAATCATCAAGAGGATAGAGAACATCCTCTAAACTCTTTGATATAACATGATTTTGGGCATGTTAGATGTTATAGGAAAGAAGCACTTGGTTGGGGAATTTTGGACACTAGGAGAATGAGTTCTTAGTTTTATTGAGCTCCACATGTGCTCTATGATATAGAAACTTTGCTACCAATCCACTTGCTACATATTTAGATTTGTTCTAGGAGGCTATTGAGATTTCTAAGTTGGATGTAGTTATGCAAAAGGAGCACATTGCACGAATGAGGAACCACACATGGGATACAATGTCCCTTCATAAAGGAAGGAATATTATTATGTGTAAATAAATATACTAGATAAGATTTCCTATAGTTTGGTTGGTAAACAAGTACATAATGGTTGATAGCAAAAGGATTTTGATAGAGGCCTAGGCTTAATTACAATGAGACATTTGCAATAGTTACAAAAATTGTTTGGATTTGGCTTATGCTAGCCATTGCTAAAATCTACCTTACATGATAGGTTCTTCATGAGTGAATTTAGTTTGCTACATTAATTTCTCAATATTGCGATCAATTGTTCTAACTCTAGGATTACCATGAAAAAGTCTATGTAGAATATGTAAGTTTTATACTAAATTGTGGTTTAAGGAAGACCACAAACCAAACCATTATAGACTAACAGACCTTTAGTTAGAGGCAGAGCTTTATTTGACAGAGAATCTACTAATTGGTTGAAGGATCCATAAATATGTTTCAAAGAAATTGAGTCAAATGCTACATGTATGATTCAGATTAGATCATTATATTATTTTTCATTATTCTTGATGCTTTCAAAGTTGAAAAAGTAGAGGAAAAAACTCAGAGTACCAATTTTACTGTTGGATCCTAGTTCGACAAACTGGGGTCTGAAACCTTCTGGAAGTAGTTTCAAGGATCAAATGACATTTTTTGGGGGTAAAACTTGGTCGCGTAGGTGTGCACCCCTATTGTTATTTTGCACACAAATCCATTTCCAACTCATAAGAATCCCCTCAATCATAGGCCATATGCAAAAAAATTTCCACTCAGAAGTTAACCTTCTTTTTTTGACCACCATGATTCAAGAAGATGCCAAGTCAGTGTCCAATATTTTTAAAAAATGGGCTAGCCACGTGATCGTAATGAAGAAGACTCTAGAATAGTCAATATTGTAACTTGAGTTAAGAGTTGAAGGAGTCAAACTTAACCACTAGTATGCTTAAGGTTGTGTCAAAACTAGGCCACTCGGAGGAAAAGAGGTCCCATTTTATTGGAGTGAATTTTTTTCCATAGATGAGCATAGTAGCTAAGAGTGGATAGGGAAAAATAAATAGAGGGGTTTGTGCACTATTATAGCCCACAGGCCATAGGCCTCACTTCTTTGTACTTGCATCCATTTTCCATTTAGAGAAAGAGAGTAGAGCAGCCTCACCTTCCAACTAGGTCTTCTCCCGAAAGGGTTTTCTAGGTTATATCTTGTGTTAATTTGTGGTTTGTGAGTTTTATGTTTGTGTTCCCTATTTTCTACATATTTTATCTATTGCATTCATAAGAATAACTTGGTAAATAATGAATCCATAAATCTAGAGAGAAATTAACCCTCATGGTGTAGATTTCATATTTTAAATATAATTTCATCATATTTGTTGTGACAAACTATTTAGCAAGATATCCATGGAAGTTTATGAATCATATTGATATCAGAGAGGTTCCTTTTGGTATATTATGGGGGTTGTATTAAATCTAGATTGGCTAAGCCAAAAGTCATAAAAACTTAGCCATGGTCAAGGAATCTATTAATAACCCTTAGGATCCCGCAAAGGAGAAGTTTGCACAGCTATAAGCACAAGTCATAGAAATAAATCATAATGTCAACCTCCTCATGGAAGCCCTTACGTATGAGCTATTTGGAGAAGACATAGGTTCTAATGCAAAGGTTAGATCAAAGGAGAAATTGGTAGATTAAGAAGAACAAGAGAGGGAATCTAAGAAATAATGCAAAATGGATAAACCAAGTTTGAGTGCCATGAACCATTCATAGTCCCTATTCAAAGTGGAAGTGAAGGTTAACATCATGCCATATCAAGGTGAGAATCATGCTATGAAATTAAATCATTGGTTGCAATAATTAGAAGTTTATTTTAATGTTCATCATATAAAGGAAGATCATAAGATCTCATTTGTTTGACTGATATTAAAGGGCCATGCCCTAACCTAGTGGGAAACCCACAAAAAGAGATTGAGGTTGGAGGGAGATCCTACAATGACTAAGTGGGATCATTTCAAAACCCTCATAAAGTCACAATTTTACTCTATCAGGTATGTATAGGACCAAAGGTTCCAACGACATTACTTAAGGTAGAAGCAGGGGAAAAGTGTGTAATAGTACACCACAAAATTTAGAAAGATAGCCATAATGTTGGGTATCTCCCCAAAGAACCCAGACATACTCCTCCAAAATTTGGGGGGTATATAGATCCATTTTCAAAATCAAGTGATGTTGTTCAAACCTAGATCAATGGATAATACTTGTGTGCAGACATAGTTCCTAGAGAACATAGCTAGAAGAAAGGGAAATCAAGTGGCTCGAAGTAGAAGGAGCACTAGGACGCATTTAAGGAGGCGAAAAAGTGGAAAGGTGGAAAGAAAAAAAGAAAGTAACCACGGCACATCAGGATCTGAGCAACCATTACAACCATTGTAGCATTGATGGTTATACAGAGGAGAAGTGTTGGAAGTTGCATTAAGAGCTCAACCTCAAGAAAAAAAAGAAAGATACTAAGAAGAAAAATTCCATGGTCACCGATTCAAAAAACTAGGTAGAAAGTAGCTTGGATGTGGATGAGAATTTTTTCGTACTTTGGTGTAGAAGGGGATGACTAAGCAACCTTCAAAAACAGGAAGAGAACAAAATACCAGTCTCTGCCATATAAAGATACAGGTCAAGAAGACAAAGATTGATGTTATGTTCAACTCAAAATCATAGGAAAATCTCATTATAGAAGAGATGGTTAAAAAATTGGGACTGGATGTTCGTGATCATTCAAGCCCATGTCCATTGGGATGGGTAAATAATGATGCGAAAATAATGGTAACCAAACAATGAAAAATTATATTTGCTACGAGTGCTAATTTTATTGATGAAGTAGAACTAGATGTAGTTTCCCTTGATTTATGTGGAGTGGTGTTTGGAACTCCTTATACGTACATGTAGGATGTAATCTTAATGCAAATAGCCAACCAGTACTGCCTCATCAAAGATGGAAACTCCTTCACCATCAACACACACAAGGGAAAGTCCAAAATTTCATTGGTAAGTGCCAACCAAGCCAAGAAACTGATCAGTTCTAGAAAGAAGTATGTTTTATTGTTTTTAAGAGAAAATCAATTTGTAGAATAACTAGTGAGGGAAAAGTCATCCCTGGAGGGGTGTACTAACAAATAGAAATAAAAATTGGAAGAGTTCCTACATGCATAGAGGAGTGTGTTCTAGGAGCCTAAAGGGCTACTTCCTAAGAGGGAAGTGGAGCACAGGGAGATGATACTCATATTAAGGTATGTGGGAGAGGGTCTATTAACATAACTAATGGGATATTCTAGAATGTCTTATGTGTTCCCTCATTATCAACTAATATGCTATAATTCATCATATGACACACTTTGGTTCAAGTAGGTGAATTGAGCTCACTCTTGATTCTTTTGTCAGAAGAAAGATGATAATGGTGTTATAGTTACTATGTGAAAACTTAATCACTAGGCAAAGATGAATTTTCCTTTCAAACGTGTTCCCAAGTCCCTTTCTATTGTTTTACTAACTCATTCAAATGAGCTAATTTTATTGTGGCATGCAATTTGTCCATCTCAATTACCACTATTTATGACAAATCAAGTAGTAAAACATGGTTATAGTACTACTTGACATCCACTTCACTGATCGTGTTTGACAAGGGTGCATAGTTGGGAAACATTTGGAGGATAAATTTGATAAAGCTAAAGCTTGCAAAGCTACACAAGTTATGGAGATTTTTCACAATGAGTTGATAAGTTCACTTCCACGGCCTTTTATGAGTAGGGATTAATATTCCTAAAACTTTAGGGATGATTAATTAAGGTATATCCAGATAGAGTTTTTTCAACTTAAATAAAAATTATTGAGCACTTTAAAGACTTCAAATCACTTGTTGAGAAACAATTAGTAAATGCCATCAAAACTCCACACACAAATAAAAATAATTAGGGGTAGTATGTGAACAACCGCTTTGAGATATTATATGCTTCAA
Source organism: Pinus taeda (assembly GCA_000404065.3). Classification (NCBI taxonomy): domain Eukaryota; kingdom Viridiplantae; phylum Streptophyta; class Pinopsida; order Pinales; family Pinaceae; genus Pinus; species Pinus taeda. The sequence continues at coordinate 20,459 of APFE031085514.1, read as the reverse complement.
AAGATATTAATCCATAGCATTCTATACCATACACTCCTTAGAAAAATGGTAAGGTAGAATGTAATATTGAATCTCTAAAGGAAATGGAAAATTACATATTATAGTCCAAATCTAGTTCGAGTCATAAACCATTAACTATGTTTATTATATTCACAATAGAGTTCCCCATCAATCATGGAAGGAAGTCATTCCTTTTAAATCCTAGAGTGAGGAAAAACCTATAATGAAGCACTTTAGAGTATTTCTTACTTGAGCATGCACTTACATTCCTACAAATAAATGCAATGCAATGAAACCACACAACGCTGCATTTTAGTGGGATATCTAGAAAATGTTAAGTGATATGGAATTCTTAACCACATCACCAATTAGCTAATCATTGCTATAAATGTTTGGTTTGAGAAGGGTTCTTCAACTTTCTCTCATACCCTCTACTTCATCAATAAGTATGATCCTCACTATGGTTGTTATGGATAGCAATATTGATGATCCACCATGGTTGATTCGTGTTGAAAAAGATGATGCTTCCTCCACTTCCAATTATGAGAGTGATAATGAATTCCTCACTTTGAAAAATCATCAAGAGGTTGTATAACTTCCTCTAGAGCCTTTGATATAGCACTATGTCAAGCATCTTAGATGCTACATGAAACAAGCACTTGGTTGGGGATTCATTAGACACAGAGGATGTGTTATTAGTTTTAAGGAGTTCCACATGTGCTATCTATTATAGAACCTTTGCTACCCATTAGGGGAATTTTGAGGTATAAAAGGGGCCTCCTAAGGAAAATAATAATAGTTAAAATAGTAAAGTAATTTTTTTGATTGTTAAAATAGTCAAAGAAAAAGAAAGGAAACTAATTTTTGTATTGAATTTTCATCTTATTTCCTTATAGGTTTACTCAAATGTCAAGTGTAGACACCTTTTGGATGAATAATTTAATTCCACATCCAATGATTACTCACTTTGCATAGTTCTAAGTAGACCCACATATTAAAAGAAAATGAAAATACATGAAAAAAGTGTGTTGAACATGTTTTTTCAGTTTTTTTCAAAAACAAAAAATGTGAGTCTACTCGGAAGGATGTAGAGTGGGTACTCTTCGGATGTGGAATTAAAAAATGCATCCAATAAGTGTCTAAACTTGACATTTGAATAAACCTATAAGGAGATAAGCTTAAAATACAATAAAAAAAGTAGTTTTCTACTTTTTCCCTCCAAAATATTTTCCCCTCGGGACGACATCACCATCTTGAATCCTATTGGTTTTTTTAAAGTTAATTTTGTTAGTACATTTTTTGTTTTGAGGTCCATTTTTTACCTCAAAATTCCCCTAATGAATCCACCTGCTACATATCTAGAGCTATTTTAAGAAGCCACTAATATTTCTAAGTGGGACATGATTCTACAAAAGGAGCATAATGCATTGACTAGGAACTACACATGGGATGTGGTGTCTCTTCCTAAAGAAAAGAATCATATTCTATGTTAGTGGGTATATAAGATAAAATTTGCTACATATTGGCTAGTGAAGAAGTACATAATGGTTGGTAGAAAAAGGGTTTTGACAGGTACCTAGCATTAATTATAATGAGGCATTTGCAATAGTTGCATAGAATTTTTGGATTTGCCTTGTGCTAGCCATTACTACAATTCATTATTGGGATGTCATCATATGAACATGAAGAGTGTCATATATATATATATATATATATATATAATATATATGATATTCTCTATAAATTGGATGGTGAAAGTACATAACAGTTGGGATCAAAAGGATTTTGACAGGTACCTAACATTAATTACAATAAGACATTTGCAACAATTGCAAAGTTTTTTTGGATTTGGCTTGTGCTAGCCATTGCTACAATTCATCGTTGGGAAGTTTATCATATGAATAATGTCATGTGTGTGTGTGTGTGTGTGACATTCTTCACGTCCATATGATAAACCCCTCAATGATGAATTGTAGCAATCGCTAACACAAGCCACTGGGTATATTAGATAAAATTTGCTACATGTTGGTTGGTGAAGTAAATAATGGTTGGTAGAAAAAGGATTTCGATAGGTACCTAGCATTAATTATAATGATATGTTTGCAACAGTTGCAAAGAATTTTTGGATTTGGCTTTTTCTAGCCATTAGTACAATTCATTTTTGGGAAGTCCATCATATGGACATGAAGAGTGTCATATATATATGTGTGTGTGTGTGTGTATAGAGAGAGAGAGAGAGAGAGAGAGAGAGAGAATTTACTACAGATTGGTTGGTGAAGAAGTACACAATGGTTGGGATTAAAAGGATTTTGACAAGTACCTAGCATTAATTACAATGAGACATTTGTAACAATTGCAAAGATTTTTTGGATTTGGCTTGTGCTAGCTATTGCTACAATTCATCATTGCTATATTGAGGCCATTGAGATTTATCTGTGGGACATAGCTCTGCAAAAGGAGCACAATTCATTGATGAGGAACTACACATGGGATATGTTTCCCCTTCTTGAATAATATTACATGTAAGTGGGATACTAGATTAAATTTGCTACAAATTGGTAGGTGAACAAGTACATAATGGCTAATAGGAAAACGATTTTGATAGTTACATAGCATTAATTATAATGAGACGTTTACAACATTTGCTAAGATTGTTTGGATTTGGCTTGTGCTAGCGATTACTGCAATTCATCACTGGGAAGTTTATCTTATGGATGTGAAGAGTGTCTTTCTTCATAGGGATCTCGAGGAATATATATGGAGTAGCCACAAGTTTTTTTCACAGAACTTTTCCATGATTTACAATCTATGGAAAGACTCATATGGTCTCAAATGTGCCCCTTGGGCCTAGAATTTCTTCCTTTTCCCTCAAGTTTTCCCACTTCCATTTTGATCTCAATTCCTACATTCTATATTAGCATAACTCCCTCTTGTCCGTGGTATTATATGTAGATGATCTATTGATCATGAATAGTTCCTCATCATCCATTAATACTATATAAACTACCTTGCATTATAGGTTCTTGATGAGTAAATTGATTATGCTACAATAGTTTCCGATATTGAGATAAATAATTCTAACTTTAGGATCACAATGACATAATATAAGTATGCTTTGGACCTAATCTATGATTTTAGATGGCTATTTGCAAGCTTATTGCAACTCTATTTTCCTAGTGTCAAACTAGAGGTTGATAGCTCTTCACCCTTGGTTGATAGCTCTTCACCGTTGGTTGACAACTCTCGATATTGCTAGCTAGTTGGAAACTTGCTTTACCTTGCTCACACTCAGCTTAACATTTCATATTCTATGGGTATTATTTCCTAATTTATGCAAGAACCCCACAGGTTACACTAGAAGGTTTCCAAGCAAATTTTTCACTACATTTAAGGAACATTTGTGTTTGAGATTCATTATGGGATAGGCTATGGTTGTGATTTAGTGGAGTATAAAAATTTAGATTGGGTGGGTGATATTGTAGATCACAAATCCACTTCAAGCTACCTCCTTCCCTTTTTTTCTTGTCTAATTTGTTGGTTGGGTAAGAAATAGTCAACCATTGTGCTAGTCACCACATAAAAGTAATATCATGGAGATGTTAATGTATAATCATTGAAGCAATTTGGCTTTAGTACATTATCACAACTTGTGTTATATAATACAACTAAACATGTATCTTTCTTGTTACAATAAGAGTACCATTAGGATGTCATTAGATTTATTTCATTAATAGTGGACCAAGAACATTAAGATTAATAGGCCTCCCCAACATGTGCCTATTTTAATTCCTAATTATTTACTAGTAATATTCTTATCTTATATTGGTTGAAAGGATTAATCATTGCTTTCCTCCTAAAGGATCCTCCCGTATCAACTACAATGCATGATTCAATAGGAGTTCAATCTTAAGGAGTTATGGTACCTTTATCATTGTTGATATTCCTCACATTTAACAATGGACTTTCATAATTGGTGTTCTATCTCACATCGAATAGTGGACTTTTGATCCCAATTTATACAGGAACGCAACAATTTACATATATAACTATAAATGCAAAGATGCAACAGAAATAGCACTTCATTTCATTAATATCAAATACTGAAATATCCTTACAGACAGAATGGAAGTGAGATTACCTTGGGCGATGGTAGCTTATCTCTGAGAAGAGATGTGGCGGGTACATGCCTCTAAACTATGTTACAATGAGGCTCAGAGGCCTATTTATTATTGAGAAACAATGGAAATCCCTAAACATCCAAAAACCTAACCCTAGGAGATGAAGTGTTGAAATTATGGGCCTCGTTTGGGTAAATTGGTACATCAACTGCCCGGGGTCATAACTTTGCATAAAATCTTCATTTGACGCGCACAATACCTTATTAGAAACATCTATCCGAGGGCTACAACTTTTGAGTGGCCAACATTGATCTACTTGTCATGTTAGCCCTGATTTTCCAGGAAAAAAAACAAAAAAACAAAAAACAAAAACGTCGTTTAGGGCCTCAAAATGGCTCCGTAAGTTCAGGACCCAAAAAACTGCCAAAAATAGTAAATTGTGCTACAATTAAGGAAACTGGAAAACTAAAAGAGATTGTGGCAGGGGTCCAAGTGGAATAGGCGGGTGGCCACCAACATCCACCTGGATCAACTTTCATCATTGATATATGACTAAATGGTTCCTTCTAGTAATTTTACTTTGACACATCTATTTTCATTATAAATTATCATATTGGTGTCTTGATCCCCATGATTTTCATCCTTGCTAGCCAACATCACATTGTTGAGTTGTGCTATATTCTTTCCACGACTAGCCAAGTAGTTAAATCGGGGGTTAGAGGGGGGGTGGAGCCCCCCCTTCATTGCGCCAATTGCACAGCGAGGGGGTGGCAGCCCCCCTATTTGGGGGGTTTCAGGCGGGTGGGTAGACCCCCTCTACAGGGTCTGGGGCAGCGCCCCAGGGGCAAAAAAATTGGACCCTATATTAGGTTGGTCAGACCTACCTATGGTTTTGGACGCGATGGTTTTCGGTCCATGGTTTTGGACGCGATGGTTTTCAGTCCATGGTATTGGATGCTTCAGCATGTATAAATATGTATTGTAACATTGAAAGGAACATAATGAAAAATCAATCTGGTAGTCCCGTTTTTGGGATCCAGGGGAAAATCTCTATGTATATGTGTTTTAAGTGTTATTCTCTCACATTGTTTATTTTCTATGTTTTAAATTTCGTATACATGGAATTTCTGTACAATGCTAAACCTACATTTGGTATCAGAGCTATTTTAGCTTCAAGGGGACGCCTTTGTTGCTGAAGGGTTTCGTGAGCCTATGGTAGACCCTATTCAGTGGGAGATCTATGAGATCGATTCTAGTGGTGAAAGAAGATGGTGAGTAGTGGAAAGATAGAGATCAAGAAATTTGATGGTCATAGTTTTGAGTTGTGGAAACTCAAGATGGAGGATCTGTTGGTGGATAAAGATCAGTGGATTGCGGTAGATCCAAGTACTTCACCAACGAGATTGTCCGATGAAGAATGGAAGAAGTTGGGTCGGAAGGCAAAGAGCACAATACGATTGTGTGTCTCAGATTCAATATTGTTGAATGTATCAGGGGAAGCTACATCGAAGGCTTTGTGGGACAAGTTAGGGACTTTGTACCGATCTAAGTCTCTCGTGAATAAACTATTCCTGCGAAAAAAGTTGTATAACTTGAGGATGAAAGATGGAGACTCGGTGATAGAGCATCTAAACTCATTTAATGCTGTGGTAAGTCAGTTATTGTCTGTTGATATTAAAATTTTAGATGAAGATAAGTGCATCAGTTTGTTGTGTTCTCTACCAGATTCGTGAGATAGTCTAGTTATTGCAATAGGTAGAAATGCAACTGCCTTGCAGTTTGATGAAATAGTCTCATCCTTGCTAACGGAGAAGATGAGATGGATAAGAAGTGCGATACAGCACGAAAGAAGACTACTCCATACACACCTGAGCAAAATGGAGTTGCAAAAAGAATGAACAAGATGTCGATGGAAAGGGCAAGAAACATGCTCAGTGGTGCTGGGTTAGGATAGGAATTATGAGCAGAGGCGGTGGAGACAACATGTTACCTAGTCAATAGATCACCTTCATCAGCATTGGAAGATAAGACTCCACAAGAGGTATGGACGGGCAAGAAACCCGCTCTTTCACATCTGAGGGTATTTGGATGTGATGGATATGTACATGTTCCAAAGGAGAAAAGAACCAAGTTGGATAGTAAATCTGAAAAGTTCATCTTTATTGGGTATAAGGATGGTTTAAAGGGTTATAAGCTTTGGAACCCAGTAACAAGGAAGGTTGTGTATAGCCGAGATGTGGTGTTCATAGAGGTGAAAGATGTTATTAAACCTGAAGTCCAACCAAAGGAACCTGAGAAGATAGAGTTTGAGCTTAAGGAGGAAGAATCAGACTCTACAGCAGAAGAGGAATCAGAAGATGAAGAGCCACAATCTTTGGGTGTGAGAAGATAAATTCAAGAAAGAAGGCAGCTAGAAAGGTATAGTCCATCTGGTTTCTCTTCAAATTTTTCTTTATCTATTACTGATGATGATCCCAGGACTGTGAAGGAAGCAATAGATTCAAAAGATGACAAACTCTGGAAAGAGACCATGGTTGATGAAATGGCATCTTTGCACAAAAATGAAGCTTGGTATCTGGTGGATTTGCTGGCTAGAAGGAAACCCATTGAGGTTATTCCCAGGTGTCGGGAATTGATTTTGGTGATATTTTTCCTCCTGTTGCCAAGGTAGCTTCTATTAGATTACTTTTATTTGTTGCTGCTACTTTGATTTTGAGGTAGAACAAATGGATGTGAAGACAACATTTCTTCACGGGGATCTGGAGGAGGAGATCTACATGAAGCAACCTGAAGGCTTTGTGGTGAAGGGTAAGAAAGAACTGGTATGCAAGTTAAAGAAGTCTTTGTATGGGTTAAAATAGTCACTAAGGATGTGGTATCAAAAATTTGATACATTTATATAGGGACTTGGCTTCACCAGAAGCAAAGCAGATCACTATGTATATTTTAAATTAATTGGTGACCGTGTTATTTATCTGGTCTTGTATGTGGATGATATGTTGTTGGTTGGAAATGACAAAGAAATTATCCAGGATTTGAAGACCCAATTGTCCTCCAAATTCGACATGAAAGATCTTGGTGCTGCAAACTATATTTAAGGCATGGAAATTAAAAGAGATTGGGCAAAGAGGAAGCTCTGGTTAAACCAGAGGAAGTATGTCGAGACAATATTGCAGAGGTTTAAGATGTAGGATAGTAAACCGGTGAAGGTTCCTATTCCTGTAGGTGTAAAGTTATCTGTTGAACAGTGTCCCAAGGCACAACAAGAGGAAGAGGACATGTCCCGTGTTCCATATGCAAGTGCAGTCAGTAACCTAATGTATGCGATGCTCTGTACTAGACCAGACATTGCACATGTAGTAGGAGTATTGAGCAGGTTTATGTCAAAACCAGGGAAGGAGCACTGAACAACAGTGAAGCGGGTTTTCAGGTATGTGCGTGGCCCTAATGATTATGGCTTGTGATACCAAGGAAGACCAGGAATATACAGAGTTTTGGATATCCATGGCTTTGTTGATGCATACTGGGTTGGAGATTTGGATCAGAGAAGATCTACAAGTGGGTATGTGTTTAACCTATTTGGAGGTGTAGTCAGTTGGATGAGTAAGAAACAATTTGTAGTGGCACTATCAACTTCAGAGGCAGAATACATGGCAGCCACTCATGCAAGCAAGGAAGCAGTTTGGTTGTAGAGATTGTGTTCAAGTATGGGTTTAGTACAAGGAGCTATAAGGACAGACTATGACAGCCAAAGTGTAATTTTCTTGGCAAAGAACCCTGCTTACCATTCAAAGACAAAGCACATTGATGTTCAGTATCACTTTGTGAGGTATATGATAGAAGACAAAAAGGTGTTTCTAGTAAAGGTGGACACTTTGAAGAATACTGCAGATGCATTGACAAAATCTGTGAGCTCTGAGAAGTTGTCTTGGTGTAGAGAAACAATGGGCATTGCAGGGCTGGATAAATGACCAAGCTCTCCTGTGGCCCCCTATGGAAAGAAAACAACAAGCAGGAGAATGTTGGGTTGTGTTATATTCTTTCCACGACTAGCCCAAGTATTTAACTGGGGGGTTAGAGGGGGGGCGGAACCCCCCCTTTATTGCGCCAATTGTGCAGCGGGGGGTCACAGAGGGGATGGCAGCCCCCCCTATCCGAGGGTTTTGAGGGGGGTGGGTAGCCCCCCTCTATGGGGTCCGGGGCAACGCCCCAGGGAAAAAACATTGGACCCTATATTAGGTTGGGTGGACCTACCTATGGCTTTGGACGTGATGGTTTTCAATCCATGGTATTGGATGCTTTGGCATGTATAAATATGTATTGTAACATTGAAAGGAACATAATGAAAAATCAATCTAGTAGTCCCGATTTTGGGATCCAGAGGAAAATCTCTGTGTATATTTGTTTTATGTGTTATTCTCTCACATTGTTTATTTTCTGTGTTTTAGAATTCATATGTAGGTAATTTCTATACGGGGTTAAAACCTACACACATCTAGTGGTGATTTTCATAATTGATTCAATGTTTCCTATGCTCAATTTCATTTCATGCATTCACATAATATAGAATTATAATAGATGATTGGAAGTGTTCCAAATTTGAGGTTCCTTATTTTAGATGTTTGTGGCTCCCATTGAACTTATATTTAAGTTCATATATGAAGACAGCCCCCCCCAATCCTTCACTTGCTAACTTTGAGCCCCATTTCCTCAAGTGTTTTGCATCATATAACGAAGTTACTTCATTATCTTCAATAAATGTATTTATGCATGATGACCTACCACTTCATTATATGATCCCATTTCACTAATGTACTTAGACTTACACTTTATTCATAAGCATGTGTATGCCAACCTTGTGCAGAAAGGAGATATTATATGCCATGACATTTGATGTTTTCATTTGTGGTTTCCTACCTCCATATGCAAGGTAATCTCCTCACTTATATCTTGTAAGTCTACTTTGAAAAGGAAAAACGTAATGTATTTCCATCATACATTGTTAACCTACCCTCATATATTATGAGACATACCCCCACTTTTGTCACTGTAAGAAAAATAGTGTGATTACCAAGTACAACCTATATTGGTCTATGTATAGCAAGGGAAATGTGGAAATGTGACTTGCACATTAAAAAAATTGTAAAATGTTTAATTAAGATGGCATGCATGACTTTCCCTATGTATATTATGTAACTAAGAAAATATCAAAGAAAAATCCATGTAGATTTTTTGACAAGGTCAAACTTGATTAGAGAATGCACACCCCACTTGACATAGTAAAAAATGAATAAGGCTATATGTGAAGCCATGGTATTTCAACATTTTTCTAGCTCTTGTGGAATTTATTTACTTTTTTTCTTAACAAGAATGAGTATATTGATTAGATTAAAAATCCACCCTTGAATGTGACAAGTACAATAGGAATTTCATTGCTTTTGCCTCACAAAGTTTTTAAAAAACTAAAAAGTAGCCTCATTCCAATAAGAACCAAGGGAGAGGTCCAAAACTAAATCTTCAATTGTTTATTCCTACTGCTTCATGGGAGCAAGAGTAAATTCTAACAAATTGCATGCACAAGAAAATGCATAAACAAAACATTTCTATAAATTGGTAGAAGATGGCCCATTGCTAGACCCATGGGAGGCAAGATAAATCCCATTAAGAGAGTTCTTTCTACTATGATCTTTCTGGCTTCTTGTTTTGTTTTTTCTTTTGTAAGTCGATAATTTTCTACTATATCATGAAAAAAATACATCGTGAGGAGTTTGGTTGAGATGCAAAAATGGCCTCACTTTGACCAGATTTGTTGGCCTTTAAGTACAAGCAGAACAAAATAAAAGAAAGTTGGGTAAAACAGGGTCTCGTCTGATCCAATGCCCACCATGCACAAAATCTATCCAAAAAATATACAAATCCAATTTTCATCCTTACAATTGGGTTAGGTGGGCAATATTAACATCTACAACTTTGCCATCATCCTCTGGGAAGTGGAAGGCTTCATGGATGTGGAATTCCACATGAGCCATACTAGTCTTAAGATTTCCCATGTGGTTCTCAAGACACCTCTAATTTCTTCTGAGGGTGGCCCGAGGATCCAAGATGTGTCATTGATAGTGAAGTGTGTTAGCCAAAAACTAATAAAATTTACATGGTCCTCATTCTGGGATTAGGTTAGCTCATCAATTGAGCATGGAAGAATATATATTTATGCCTTGATGGAGTCAAGGGGATGGAAAGTCGACTCTTCTAGGCACCTGATAGGGGGACTAGTTCCCCATCATCCTCGTGAACCCCTCTTCCCTGAAGCCTGCTACCCCTCCATGGACGTCCTCTCTGGTGTAGCATGGCATACAAGCCAGTCTCATCCTTCACTACTAAAAATACTTCCTTCCTCGCCGGTACGCAGAGCCCGTCATCCCAAACACTTCAAGTCCTCACAGTCCATTGTCCTTGTAGCCATTAGGAGGAGGAATTTCAAATTTGAATTTAGGAATGCCCCTTTTGAAACTGAAGCAGAATTCTTCTAATGAGAAACTAATTCAAACACACTATTGTCCAAGTTTAAAGGCCCTTTTGCCTCATACAAACCAGCAGCCAAGGGGGCCAAAATACTAAACTGTCATTGACATGCGAGCGAAAGGAGGAATTAACTAGGATTCCAGAAATAATGTGCTAAGAAAATACACAATTCAGAGAGATCCACCACAAGGGAATCAGAGGGCTAAGGATCACCTGTAGGAGAAAGGTCAACCAGAGAGTATCCCATAGAGAATACGACAACATAATTGGAATTCGTTTCCCTACCCAAGGTTGAGCACATTTTACACGTCATGCCCCTTAGACTGTCCAATTTCTCCCCTTCTGCACACCAGGATACCACAAGATAGGGACGCAATGAAGGCTAGGTGCACTGGAAATGCTCGGTGTTGATAAAACATAGTCCCCAAACTTCTCACGCCAACAAGAAACTGAATGGGAGCCCAGGAGACTTGCCTTAGTGTGAGCACTAGTTTCTCAATCTACAAATTTCATTTCCTTTCTCGTCACTCTGACAATCATTACATATCCCCCATCTTTAATCATACTCTTTGCATTGAGAAACTTATTTAGGCACATTCCCAAAGCCCATTTACTCATCCTCGTGCTTCCTTTTGCCATGTGTGTGGGGATTAATGCCCCCTATCTTGCCTCCATCCTCGATACCCACCCCCATCAGGGAGATCTTTTATTTTTGGATAATAGTTTCTAGTCGTTCCATTAAGGTTGGAAGCAAGAGAGGTGGCTAGGCCAAAACAATGTCTTGGGCATTCTCCACAAAACCCCAGTTTGCTATCCAATCTGCAATTTTATTTCCTTCCTAACCAGTATGGGTAGAATTCACATAGGGGAATGACAATAGAAGGTCTCTGACTTGGTATCTATGAACCTCCAGTATCCATCTTCTAAGCACTTTCTCTACTAAAACACCATGAAGAATTTTTTGCGTCATTTTGATCACCATTTTCGAGTCTCTAGTGATTTGGATCTTAGGAATATCTTTCATCTTAGCCATCATCAAGTCTTTCTCCAAAGAAGTTAGCTCTGCTACGTTATTGGTTGTGTATCTGCATTGGCCTAGGAAAAAACCAAGAGGCTGACCCAACCAGTTCCTTAGGGTTCCTCCATACCCAGCAGGGTTTGGGCTCCCTTTGGAAGTGCCATCAAATTTAATTTGAATAAATCCCTCACGGGGGTGGGGGTAGGGGAATGAATGTTGATAGAAGAGAGGCACTATGAAAAAACCAAGAGGTTGACCCAACCAGTTCTTAGGATTCCTCCATACCCAGCAGGGCCTGGGTTCCCTTTGGAAGTGCCAGCAAATTTAATTTGAATAAATCCCTCGCGGGGGCGGGGGCAGGGGAATGAATGTTGATAGAACAGAGGCACTATTCTTCAGGTGATGAGAACTCTGAGGGGGAGCATAAATGGGGAGAGATCGATATTGGCTAAGATCAAAGCCTCCTCTTAACTAACTTTCCAATATTTTTCCACCCACGTCTCTAAAAAGACGGTCTCTCTTATATTATCCTTAGTAATCTTCCATATTTGTTGCAGAGGGATACATTGATCTCTACAAATTCTTCTCTTGCAACTTTTCCATATGTTCCATAAAAGGAGGCCTAGGTCGGAATCCAAGCTCAATTAATAATGGGGTTCTTGAAAGGAGATTACCTCCATTGTACCATAGTTTCAATCAGGAAGTTTGGGGATCAGTCTGACTAGCCATAAGTACCCGAGAACCAGTACCAAAGGGAGCTTGTTGTCTGGCATGTGTTCATCATATGTTCCATGTCCTCTTCATGTTGTTGGCATAATGGGCATCTAGAAGGTCTAACAAAACCATTCTTAAGAAGGTTATCCCAAGTTAGAAGACGTGTTTTGTTGAGCATCCATAGGAAGTGGGTAACTTTTGGTTAAAGTTTGGCATTCCAAATATTGCTCCAAATTAGCTCTCTAGGAAGTGATTGTTGATCTACAGCCAGAAAGTAAGCTTCTTTTATTGAAAACATTCCCAATGGCTTGTACCCCTAGCGAAGTTTGTCCAGTCTTTAAGAGATTAGGATATGTCTCTCCTTCAACATGTCATGAAAAGGCTTCTAGTCTATGATAGTTTCTACTCCCTACCAATCCTCCTTTGTTTTCCACTGTCTCCACTCATCATTTATCCCTATATTCTTCCAACATTCCATAACTCTATGGGCATTTTGGAATTGCAAAATGTATTTAAACGGGACCAAATTGGGATTATTCAATAATTTGGGGAGTTGTTGCCATGAGTCTTTCCAAAATAAAACTGAATCACCTTTGTGGATTTCCTAGAACAGGTGGTCTTTGACAATGTCATTGTTCTTTACTGCTAGGTTCCAGACTAGTGATCCTAGGGCTAGGTCATCTGATCAAATGATCTCCTCTTGATTCCGATATCTAGAATATTTTTTTACCAAATTTGTTTCCACAATTCACCCCTGGATCCACCTCCACCATAGCTTAGCTCCCATTACTCTGCTTAAGGTTTCCGGATCTCGAAGCCCGAATCCGTCATTCAGTTTTGGCAGACATAACTTTTTCCATTACATTACCGCCCATTTGCGTTGGGTGTTAGTTCCCTGCCACAAAAATTTTCTAAATATTGCCACCATTTCCTAATAGATACAACGAGAAGCAGGCAAGACCGATAGTTTATATGGCAGCATGGATAGTAAAACTTCCTTTAGCAATGTTTCTCTTCCTGCAAGATTGAGTGAACGAAATGTCCAGGATGGCAAAGTTTTAGCTAGCTTACTACATATCTCCTTCCAACAAGCAATCCTTAATGGGCTAACCACCACGAGCACACGGAGGTACTTTTAGGGGAGGCTGCTAATTGTAAAATCCATGATTCTAGCTAGATGTTTCTAGATCTAAACAAGAGTGTTAAAGAAAAATATGTTTGATTTCTCTTTGTTAAGAGACATACCAATAGCTAGCTCGAAGGTTTCCAAGGTTGCACTCGCCCTCCATACTAGCTTCGTCATCTTTCAATACAGGTGGAACCTTTGGAGGAAATTCTTCCACCACAGAAGTTTTCTTTAGAGAGTTTTGATCTAGACCATTTTCATCTTTTGAATCGGGAGGGATCTTTGGAACAAGAGTATTTACTTGTTGATCTGCTTGGGCCTCAAGATTCTCACTTTCTGCCTTAGGGACATTCAAGACTTCAAAACTATTGTTAGAACGAGGATTATGGTGAGATTCATTCGTACATGTTTGTTGCTTCTTACTTCCATGCTTCTTATGTTTCTTTCAACTAGAATGAATCCTTTCTTATTTTCTCCTTGCTCTTCTTTACGAGGAGGCAATGGATTTGGAGAACTTCGAGTAACATAAGCTTTTAGAAAACTTTTTGTGTAGTGTCCATACTCATGACACAAATTACACTTGAAAGAACCTGTTCATAATCTAGAGCCTGGAGGTAAGACTAACCATCCATATTTAGCTGAATCTCCTCAGGGAAGCCTTTTGAGAAATGTATTTCAACACAATTTTTAGCACACAAAAAATTGCTCCCAGTTTCCATGTCACTACAAATAAACTAGTTTGATTTATCTCCAATAGCCTTAAAAATGCCCCCACCCAACAAAGAAGAGGGATAAATGACAACTTGATCCACACAAGTGCAGATGAAATTTTCATCATGGGATTAAAATCCAAATACTAATGAGTGAGAAACAAACCTTTGGTACCATAAAATAAGGCCCCAACCTATAGATATGGTCTTTATCTCCCTAGTTTTCAAAAAGAAATGTGTAATACCCATTTCCACAATAGTGAATGCTTGTGGGTTCATCATTTTCCCAATTGATAGAATCTCAATCTTCGACGACTTCATAACTTGGCCACAAGCCAGTAAACTTTCTAAGTAACCATATTTTCTTCAAAATCACTAAGTTCTTTTTCATCGAGGAGGAAAACCCAGGACCAAAAAAGGAGTTGATTCTACCTTCTTCATAAAATTGTTTAGGACACTCATTGTGCATGCATTAAACAACACAAAAACACATCTTGGTGTTGGAAGCCTTCATGTCTTACCTTACACCAATAACCAATTCTCGACGATGTAGAATGGGGCTTTTCAGAAGCTCAACGTCAAGGGTTTAGGCAATTAGGGAAACCCTAGTTGCAACAGAGCAAACTCACAGATCTCCATCCCAATATTATTGTGCCATTTATTTAGTTAAAAACATTAGAAGGAACCCTAATTCTATAGGAAAATACCCTTTACATTATGTTTAGCAATGTAGATGGAATATTAATATAATGTCATTGAAATTCTCTTTAAGCACTCATCTTTTGTTCATAGTTTCATTCTTCAACATTGGAATATCGATTGTTGGAATCTTTGTTACGATTGGACTAGTTTCATGTTTTTAAAGATTTTTAGACTTTATGCGCCACAAATCGTGAATTTTATGACGACTAGTATAGGTAAATACCATCCGGATGCACATGGGATAAAGTTTCCGCATTAAGTGGATAAACGATAAACTTATTCCACCGAATCCAAAACAGCCAACTATTACGAAATAGTTTCAATGGGCCCACATATAGACTACTAGTGTTGTAAGCAAAAAATCAGTGAGATATAACAACTAATCGGCAAAATATCCAAGCATATGTGTTGGCTTGTCACTGTCCTTATCCGAGGAGAAGGAGATTTTGCTTGACCTCCTAGCTAGAATGGTCAATTTGTAATCCATATTGTCAATTTTTTCCTCCAACTCTATCATCTAACAGAATTCTCCTATTGAGTTCTCTTGTACCTCCATATGCCACTTGCAATATTCAAATTACGTTTAACCTTGTGTTAGCTTCATATCATGATCAAAGAAGTGATGAGAACACGTGTAATGCACCAAGTATAGTGAGATTTGCAACCCCATTTTGCGTGAACTGGCATCAAATCATGGAGGGAGGGGAATGCCCCCTCTTTGGCACCAACCTTAGGGGATAAGGTCCTTCATAGCCAAATCTTGACAATGAGTTTGAATGGATTCTAGAATGCCCTCACTCTAATCCAAGTCAAGGAGATGAGTTGTAATGTTGAGACTAAAATTGCCTGACTTTTCAACCAATTTACTACCTTCTTTGCAAACATGAGAGGAGAGGGTAGTTGTGATTTTTGCTAGGAATTTTGTGGTATCACCTATTTGAGCTTCCAATCTCCAAGTCTTAGATATCTGGGAAGGATCTTAGATAGCGCTTGAGAGACCTTGCTTTGGTGCCCATATTTCAACTACATTATTAGTGTTGAGGCCTATGGCATCTACATAAACATGTAGGATCTTCCCATTAGCATAACAAAAGAATCCACCATAACTAGCTTGGCCTAGATTTCTTTTTGAAGCCGTGTAGAAGTTAATTTTGATGAAGTTCTCTATAGGGGGGGACTAGAAGGAAGGGTTGGAAGGGAAGAAATTGAGGACCGTGGAGTCTACTATAAGGAATAGGAGGAGATACCCATTTTGCTTAAAATGACTTTTTCAGGTTGATTGCATTCCCAATATTTGGAGGACCAAGGAAGAGAAGAAATTGTTTCCCTTATTTTATTTAGGATAGCTTGCCAAATGAAGCATGTGGAGGCCCTGATAATTTTAAATATTCAATTGTTACACTCTGTTGGAAAAATCAAAGTAGCTGTAGGTCAATATTGATTCTCCTTAGCTTGATAATTACTTGTGAAGTTTGGTGTCTTCTTATTAATTATTTTAGTTCTCTTTCATCAAGAAATTACCAAAAATGTAAATAAAAGAGATAGAAGACACCAAATGTAGGCTCCATGCCATGGAAGAACCCCACTTCTTGGTGAAAACCCAAACAAATTCCTTCTTATAAAATCAGATCAAAATGAGTATTCTCAATACCCAATTACCAAGTCAAACCACCTTCTAGCACTACAAGTCATCTCTTCAAAATTTCTTCGAAAAAAAATCCTCACAAGTCAACACAACTAGATGTTACCTTTTGCATGCATCAAGAGTTCAGATGTAGTCTCAAACTTCTGAAAATACCTCTACTGCAACTTTCAGACTTCTGAGATATCACAGAACCTCTCACTGCAATTTTTGGATCATTGTTCATTTCTTCTTGCAATTCTCAGGTCTCTAAACCTCTTACAACAATCTTCGTATCATTTTTCCTTTCTTCATACAATTATCGAGTCTCTGAGTCTCTCACTATAATTTTTGGATTATTGTTCTTTTCTTCCTACAATTCTCAAGTTTCTAAGTAGACTTCTATAAGTTTCGGTTAGGAACATACTTCTTATAGATTAGGTGCATACTTCGGTTAGGACCAAAATTCATTCTTGTCTTCTTCTTATCCGATAGATCAAACTACATATGCCTCAAAAGGATTTGAGGCTCATGTTATATATATATATATTATTCTTCTTATATCGAATAGATTGGAAACAAGGCTAACTTGTAGCTAGGGGCATATTTGACTTTTGTAGACATGATTACATGACACAATATACCGAAATGGGTCTTTTACAACCATACATAGACTCTATGACACCTAAAAGCATTAATGAATGCTTGACCTTAATGAAAAAGAGCATGAAACCCATGCAAATAAATTTTCTTATATTCTTTACATTATAGATCTAGGACAATTATGAAGACCAAACCTAGTTACTTTTTCAACACTCCCTCTTAACTAGGGAGGTATTCATAATGACTCAATAGGTTTATCTCAAGTTGAAATTTTATCATAAGAAGGAATTTGGACTGATAATCATCACTCATCATAGCCAGCAGTGTTATATTACCCAAGGCCTTGATAGGTACACTCTATCTCTCACAACATCATAACACAATGTTGGGAGGCATTCCATAAGACATTGTACCACCTAATCATGGTACATACTCCACCTAGGATACCTAGAGTAAACCTACCACCAGACCATTCTTATTCAAGTCCATGGGACTTAGGATATTCATCCTAATCCATCACATTACATGACTCTAAGAATGTTTGTCCAAGATGCTTATTCAATCCAACATTGTCCTTATCCATGTCCATGTAGTTGACTTAGGACATTAGTCCTAATCCATCATAGTCCTTGACACAAGGAGAACCAAACAAGTCATCATTCTCCCTATCCTTGTTGCATGTACTAGACTTATGGTTGTTAGTCCTAGTCTAGTACATGACAAAGGGAGAACCAGTGTCCAACCATACTCCCTCCCAATCAGGGAGGACATCCATATTCCCCTTTTAATCAGAAAATAGATCCTTCTCCTATTCAAGGAGACTCCTTTTATTGCCTCTCAAACCTAAAGGAGATACTCCACTTCACATCCACAAGTCTTCTTACCTGTGTTTCATAAAATCACCAGCTATCAGTTCTTTATAACTTGCATGGCTCCATTTTTCCTCTGCATCTCATTGGAAAGAACATGCTTCTTTTCATGAATCACAGAGCCATCTTCTCACGACAGATTCTAGGTCATTCATCTTACACATCACTTTCATCTCGACTTTATGAATGAAGCCATTCTATTGAATCTTCCCAAACTTTAAGCTGGCCATAACTTCCTCACCAAAGTGATCTTCCTTCTATACCTTTAGTTTATCTTCTCACACTGCTACCTTTCAATCCTAAGATGAGCATATCTTGATCTTCATTGATGCCAGGTACCAAATGTTGAGCTTTCCCTCAATATCCACACAGTTGAACTCATCTCAACTCACCTTGATGATCTTGTTCAACAAAGCATCAATATCCTCATGGTTCATCTCCATATGAGTCTACCTTTATGCATCAGAGTGCCCAAGGATCCAACTTAATTACTAAGTTAACATTTTTCCTTCAATGAAATTTGATAGCATCAGTTTCCTCAGGGTCTTTACAGTTTCTTCCATTCATCATGCTCTTCAAGGCATAATATCGGCTTGGCTTAGCCATCTTTCTCATTTTGCTTCATTTATGTATTGACATTATTCATCAACAAGTACCACCAAGCAAAATATACAAGTACAAGAGTGAGATTACAATTTTTACAATCTACGAATTCCATGGTATCTTAGAGAGGGAGAATCCTAGGGTTTTCGGATCCAAACCCTAAGTTCCTTGATATTTTCCTTTGAAACATCAGCCCTAGGGTTTGAATCTCAAATCCAATTCCACCCTCACTACGGTTTTCCATACACCCTAGACTACCTACAAACCCTAGAGACCAAAATCTAGGGTTTCTATGATGGAACAAATAGATTAGGGTTATGGTTTCTCCCTTAAATAGAGTTTCCAAGTACCAACTAGGGTTTTACAAAATCGTAATTACCAAAAATATTTAACAAGATGAAGACTACAAACCCTAGAACCAAACATGTCCCAAAAACCCTAATACAATTCACATTAGACCCTATATGCATAAAAACAATTATACATACCTCAAGGACTACATACCTTAGTCTTGTATGATCGCAGGAAGCTACTACGAAGTCCTCCTACTTGAGCTCACAAGAAATTGTCACTTTCATGATTTTTCTAAGAGTAATGCCAAATCAAGATGCTCTACTTCTTCCAAATTTTATTAGTTCTGATGAGAGAGAAAACAAATCTCTTCAACATGTCTTTATTCTCTAAACTCTTATGTTCCAAACCTGTTATATGATACATCACTCATCATTCTCAATAGTAGAGGTCTTTGATGTCTTCCTTCTACGTTGTAGAAGATACTTCATTCTCAATTGTTAATGCCCCAAACCTTTTTTTCATTTGTTTTTCTTTGGGTTCTTGCGACAATCTAATTTGTAATGTCCATATCATGACAACTAAAGCACTAGAATTTGGACATGTCTCTATTTTTGTTCTTCTTCTTCTTATCAAAATTCTTCCTTGACTTAGCTACAAAGGCTTGAGAACTTTCATTGTCAGGTTGAGCATTACTTCTAACCTTTATTCTGTATTCTTCGATTGAGCATTGAGACCATAATTCTTCAAATGATGGAGGTTCATTCCTTGCACAAATGCTACTTGCAAAACCATCCCACTCTTTAGGTAAAGCAATGATTTCTACTGTGATTAATTCTAAAATAGATATTTTATCATCGGTTTCTAGGAGTTGATCTTTGACTTTTGATAGATTCATGAAAAAGGAAGTTATAATGTCTTCTTTTGTCATTTTTTTTATTGATATAGTTGAGTCGTTAAGGCTATCATGTGACTTGTTGTGTTGGTAGAGTATAATTTCACCAATCTACCTTAAACTTCTTTGGATGCAGATAGTTTTGATACAAAAGTAATGAGGGGGTATTTGATAGACTCAAAGAGAATTATTTGAGATTTGAAATCCCCTTTTTCATATTTTTCAATGTCTTCTTCATCTTCTGAATTTGGAATAGGGACCTTTCCAAGAATGTAATTCATGATATCATTCTCTCTTGTTGAAAATGCAACAAGATGATGGAGCTTAGTGAAAATAAGTCGCCTTCACTAAGTGTACCAGGCTATTTTTGGTGCAAAGTCTATTTTTAGACATATGGATCATGGTCTATGAGTTGCAGGATGCTATTTATGGATGATTGGTCATGTTGGTAAAAAATAGATGGACCTCTATTTTTAGACATATGAGTGGAGTCTATTTTTAGACTGCCAGTCAAAAATAGAAGAGTCGAATATTATTAGCTCTTAATAATATTGGACTATAAACATTATCTTATCCTCTTGCAGCACTTCAGTTCAAGCTACGGATGTGGCACATGCAACTGTCAGAAGGAAATACACTTTTCCTATGGGTTAGTTGAGCTATTGCA
>APFE031085493.1:95986-119430 GCA_000404065.3 Pinus taeda | reverse complement strand
AAGGATGACGATGAAGATGAGAAACAGCCAGGTCCAAAGAGGAGTCATTGTCCAGCAAATGAAGCAGTGGTGGAGTTTCTACAATCATTCTCCAAGTGGGAGATTGTTGATTATGGAGCATGATTGTTTAGAGGTCTTTGTTTCAGCCGGATGTATACCCCACAAAGTTTGTACACCCCTCCATGCGAGGGGGTGTAGGGGGGACTTATCCCCCCCGCAGGGGTCCAAGGGGGCCAATCCCCCCCAGCTGGGGGGTCCGGAGGCCAGCGGTCCCTTGGCAGGGGTTCGGGGGCAGTGCCCCCAAAGCTAAAACAGATGTACAATTGCCTTGTAAAAGTATAGTAATTTCTAGTCAATCTGGGCCATTCATTAGGCGAATGATTTGATGGTAGAACTTATGTTTAGTTTAGGGTTTTTTTCCCTAGAAGGCAACCCATCTCTTCATATGAGGGCATTGTATTTGAGGCTGTGTAATAGATGTGCATTCTTCGAGTGAGAAGCAGAGAGGTGAGACTATGAGAGAAAACAAAGGATATTACAACAGATCTGTTGTAGTTTGTGTCTCTTCATTTTGCTAGATAATAGAAAGGAAGGACTGGCTGTTCGAGGTGGACGTAGCCCAAACTGGGTGAACCACGTATATCTGTGTCTCTCTTGTTTTATGTGTTTTCTGTGTTTATATTTTTGCAATATTTTATGTGTTCCATTGCTTCGTAATATATAATTTTCTAATAAGAAGTGAAAAGTGACAACCAACAAATGTATGACAAGAATAATAAATCACTCCAGGATGGTGACGAGGTAGCTACGCGCAAACAACACCTGGAAATGGCTATTGCTAAGGCTTGTAGTGAGATTTTAAAGGTACAAATCCAGACAGAGGCAACCTCAGACGAGAAGCTTCAGAATCTTGCCACAACAGTCAAGGAATCAAAGGCAGAGGTGGACCAAGTCATATTTGAGATGCATACGCAAATTATAGAACTCCAGATGAAGTTGTAGCCTACCACACCACCTGAAGTTCAAGATCACCGTGAAGCTACAATAAAATCTGGCATGGATAAAATCGCCACTGTAGTGGAGGACTGTGGCCATATTTTTTAGGATACAATGGAGATATGGGCCTCACTACAGGAGGACCCACATATGTGGAATATCAAGGTAGAAATCTAAGACAAGCAACTATAGTTTAATGACCACAAAACAATGGTGTGAAACTTATCACTTGTGCAATGGTTTCCCCGTCTTCATGATGGAACGCTTCTGCAAGGAAAAATTGACGAGCTACGGTGGAAGGCATAGATAATCTCCATGCGAAAGCAACCTTGGGAAGATCAGGCCTTCCAAATCTCATATATAGTGGAGAGAAAGTTGAAGAGCATCTAATAGGCTCAAAGAAAAATCAGTCTAGCAACAGAAGGGTTGACGATAGAGAAGCTCGTAGAGGAAGTTCGACAGGCCGCAACAAAGTGCACAGAGAAACTTCATCCATTGAAGTTGGCATACAATGGCCTTAAGGCAAAGGTTCAGGACATACCAACTGAGTGACTCGAGGAAGATTCATATCTTTTTTTGGGGGGCCTGTTGGGTAGGGGACCTTTAGGTCCAACTTTTATCTAAGTCATGTAAGCCTCCACATTTTGAGGAGAGGAGCATGATTCACTTAGAGTTATAGGAGTTAAAGGGGATTTAGGGCAGGTCAAATCCTGTTATTTTGTAAGGGGATAAGATAAATTCAATTATATTAATCTTCGCCCATGGTTTGCGGACCATGGTATTGTAAGGGAAAAGGATATATAAAAGGTTGTCTTAGTGAGTCAAAGGAAACAATTTTGATGTTAAGATATGATTTTGGGTCTGTAATTGTGATATATTTTTATGTTCAGGTGAAGGAGAAGGCTCCCATAGCTGTGTGCGTGGAAACCTTGTTAAGTCTGCATTTGTGTGTGCAGACCCGTGTAGCTGCGTGCACAGGGTCATAAAGATTGTATTAGTGAAGATTTGAAATAACAAAGAAGAATTTGGAACATATATGTGTTTTTATATGTTTGCATAGTTTCTGTGTTTCTAACTAATTAAGGTTCACTTCTGTAATTGCATCGGGAAGGTTCAAGTATTGTTTTATATGATGAATATTTCATGTTAGATTAGTTACGTGCAGCTCTCAAGTTTGTTAAGTAGGAAAATGCCCTATGATTGTAATAATAAGGTTAATGATTCATGAAGGTCGGATTAATCCCTAAACTAAAAGAAACCTTACAGCCAAACTACATAGCCCCTCTAGATGAATAAACCTAGTTCTAGCATCCCCCAATATTGCCTCAGATGAGATTGTGGTCTACGCTACACAAATCATTGCTGAAAGGGTCGATAGTATAGGGTTTTGTTAGTTAGCGCAGACTAACTATGAACTTGGGTCTAGGGCCCCTGAATCCAACAAATTTTGTCTTAATATTATTTTAATAATGTCTTAGTCACCTAAGCTTAATCCATTTAGCCCCCCTTTCACATTTATGGAGCCTTAGCCCCTAATACTCTCATGTGTGACTTGGTTCATAGTAGTGTTATCTTTTATTAATATGAATATATTTTCAAATTTATAAAACTAAGTTATATGGCCCCAAAACATATAAACACAAGCATACTTAACATAAACACATGTACATGGGCACATCAAACTCGAAGTTTTCCTTGGATCACCATCCTAAACATGATATGTACATCACACAATGGGTCATCCTAGGGGTGTTACATTCTCCTCCCCTTATTTATGCATTGTCCTCATTGCATTACACACACATAAAAAATAAAAAATAAAAACAAAAACATTCAAAAGGATGAGGATGCTCTATCTTCACATCATCTTCATACTCCCATGTAGGATCCTCAAGAATGAAATGTTTCCACTGCACCTTTACAAAGGTGATGGCTTGATTCCAGATAACCTTGACCTTCTTATCCAAAATTCACACGGGTTAGACCTAAAAGTCTCCTTGGCGCTCCATCTAAATCACATTCCATTCAATTACATGATTACCATTAGTAACATGCATTTTCAACAATGTAATATAAAACACATTATGAATATGAAATATGGATGTTTGCAATGCAATTCTATATGCAATTGGGTCAATCCTCTCTACAATTTCAAATGGCCCACAAAATATAGCTAACAACTTTAAACAACTACCCAATTTCAATGAAATTTTCTTTCCTTTCACTCTCAATAAGACATGATCACCAATTTTGAATTCCATATTTAGTCTATTCTTATCTTCATATCTTTTCTTTCTATCATGGCAAACCTTTAAATTCTTCTTGATTTTCACCACTTTCTCTTCCATTTCCCTAAGCAATCTTGGCCAAACAATAGCCCTATCCACTGGGTTGTCCCAACTCATAGGTGTGTTGTCTTTTTTTGCATACAAGGCCTCAAATAGGCTCATCTTCAAATATTCTTGGCATCCATTATTATATGCAAACTCCACCAAGTGCAAATAATATTCCCATTTTTATGTATTGTCCATCGCATACATTCTTAGCATATTTTTAATCACTCAATTGAATACTTTTGTTTGGCCATTCAACTATGGTTCGTATGTTATACTTAAATTTAAATTGGACTTAAATCCATTGAATAATCATGTTAAAAATTTTGACGTAAATTTGGGAACCCTATATGAAATAATTGCCTTGGGAACACCATGTAATCTAGCAATTTCCTTCATATAAATTTCAACAACATTTGATGCCTTGTGTATTGAATTCATTGGAATAAAACGAGCATCCTTTGTAAACTTATTCACCACTACCATGATAGAATCATGTTGCCTCACAGTATTGGGAAAATTTGTAACAAAATCAATAGAAACAAATTCCCATTTCCACTTAGGAATAGGTATTTGTTGAATCAATCTAGTTGGATGTCTATTTTCAACCCTAAATTTTTGGCATTATAAAGACTTAGCTATATAATCAACCACCTCATCTTTCATAATTGGCCAAAAGTATTGTTTCTTAACTTCTAAAATTGTCTTTTGGTACCTTGGATGTCCAACATAAATTACCTTGTGCATCTCATTCAACACTACTTTTCAACCCTTGAGGATTTGGAACATAACCCTTTGTACACAAGAATTCCATCCTCTTTCAACTAAAAATTCCTATGTTTTGGTTGTAAACTACCTTGTTGAAACTCTCTTTTTATTTCCATGTACTCTTGATCAAAATCTAGCCCCTACAATTCTAATTTTTAAATGAGATTTCCAAACACTTAAGGTTGTAGCATGCATTGTATGCACCATTCCACTAAGAGTGTCAACCACCTTAGTCTCCTTAAATTTTATGTGCTTTATTTCAAAGTCATAATCAATAAAAACTTCCATGCATTTAATTTATATAGAATTTAAGGTTGGCTATCCAAACAAGTGATTCAAACCATCCAAACAAGTGATTCAAACCATTTGGATCTATCCTCAATTCTATTATTTTCCCCATGAGGTAATTCCTTCACATTTTGAAGGCATGCATAATGGCTACCAACCCCAAATCACGAGTGACATAATTTATTTCATGCTTCTTTAGCTTCCTTGATTCATAACATACCACATGCCCATTTTGCATGAGGACTCTTACAAGCCCCTCCTTATATGCATTAGTACACACAAT
Source organism: Pinus taeda (assembly GCA_000404065.3). NCBI lineage: Eukaryota > Viridiplantae > Streptophyta > Pinopsida > Pinales > Pinaceae > Pinus > Pinus taeda. Next base: position 114,762 of record APFE031085493.1, on the reverse strand, counting down.
GAAATCTTCATTTGGATAAGCTATCCTTAGTATTGGTGCACTTTTTAAATACATCCTTAAATTTTGAAATTCCTCCCCACATTTACGAGACCACTCAAATTTCACACCGTTCTTTCTAAAGTGATAGGATGAGTTATTTTTTAGAACCCCACAATATATCTCCTGTAGTATCCTGCTAAGTTAATGAAGGATCTAATCTCTATCACATTTTTGTGTGTTGGACACTCTTTGATTACTTTTATTTTCTCTAGGTCTATTGCCACCCCTTACTCTAAGTTTATATGACCCAAATAATGAATCTAACTTTGATAACATGAACACTTAATCAATATAGATTAAAGCTGATGCTATTTGAGTACCGTCAATGCCATCCTCAATTGTTGTTTATTCTCTTCCTAAAATTTTCAATACACTAGGATGTCATCTACAATTATAATAACAATTTTTTCCAAATAATTCGAAAAATAACATTAATAAAGCACATGAAAACAACTAATGCATTAGATAACCCAAATGGCGCCACCACAAACTTGTAATGTCCAAATCAAGTTTGAAATGTTTCCTTGTTGATGCCTTCCTCCTTAATTCTTACCTAATGGTACCATAATCTCATATCAATCTTGGAGAAAACTTTAGCTCTCTTTATTTGATCAAACACATCTATTCTTGGCAAAGGATACGTGTTCTTTATTATTACTTTGTTCAGTTACCTAAAGTCAATACATAATCTTAGTGTACCATCTTTGTTTTTAACAAAGAGCATTAGGGAACCTAAAAGTGACAGTTAGATGTATGTATCCCTTCTTTATAAGTTCTCCTAACCGCATTTGTATTTTTTTTAAGTTTTACCATGTTCATCCTCTATGGTTTCTTGGACATTGGGGAAACTCCAAGTACCATAAATATAAAATAAAACAAATATGACCCTTATAAATTATAATCCAAAATAAATAAATAAATTAACAATAATTACATTCATAATTATTATTAATTTTATTAATAAATTAACAATAATTATAGTTATAATTACAATTCAATAATAAATATATAATTAAACAATTTACAAATTAAAAAGGTTTAAATTATAATTAAAATTAAATTATAACCATAATAAGAATATAATAACAAGAATTAGAATTTAAAAATTAACAATAATTTAGCATTACTATAAAACTATAAACAAACCTCAAATAACTATATATGATTCAGTTAAATTTTCAAACTATGTAATAATTGAAATATATAATTAAAATGAAATATAATTAAAACACAAATATAAAGTAAAACAATCAAATAAAATATAATTAAAAATAGAATATAAATTCAATAATTCAATAATAAATTAATAAATTAACAATTCCTAATATATGTCGGCAATGCATCTCTTACATCTATTTATTAAAAGGAATAATAAGACCAGTTTTCCACTAATCTTTCACATCCTAAAGATGAACCACCGTTGCTGGTTTGAAACGTCGATCAAAACAAGTAACCTAATGCGATGAATCCAGAAGATGATCTACATAACTACCATAAAGAAGTCAATATCCCTTTTAGGTTGTAAATTTGGGATTTCAACAAACATGTAATGGTATTCAATGCTCGTTTCCTTGTACTTGGTTTCCTCCTCCATGTGAGTTGCATAAATTTGGCACCTTTTTCTAGAATATTCTTCAATTGCATGGTTGATATCTCCCTTACAGAAATTGGCCTTAGAATTCCATTCACTTTCCTTTATTTCCCTTCTTCATCAAGGAAAGTAAATTCTTTATTATAACAATCTAGGACTACACAATGTTTTTCCAACCAATCCATACCAATTAGGAAATCATATCAACCCAATGGTTTGATGTTAATATATTCAATTTTTCTCAATCCAGTCGTATTAATTTGACATTTCTTTACAAGTTTGGTTATTCTTTTAGCTCATGTAGCTAACTAAACTAATGAAAACTTTCCATGCTTTGTTTTCTTTAAGTAAATATTTCAAGAATCTTAGGATCAAGATAACTATGTTTATCTCGACAATCAATTAAAATGTTTGTGGGTCAGTTATTTATCTTACCTTGAACTTCAATCACATGTGCCTAATGATAGACATGTGTATTCTCTAATTCTAAATAGATCATGAGCATGCTTCTTCCTATGTACTTTATTGTATCAACTCCTTGAATGTGGTGTACATTCCTTATTTTGTCTCCTTTGTGAGGGAAATCCCTGTACAAGTGTTCTCACTCACAACCCCAACACTTTATGGGATAAAATATTGATCTTTTACCAAATTAATTAGCTTCCCTTGGTTCACTATGGGCTAGTTGAGTTTGTTTATTTTCCTAAGATTTAATCCTGAAACATGAAAGTTTAAATCCATTCTTCATTTGCTCCACCTTGTCTCTTTTCTTGTCATCCCAAGTTTCCTAGAAGGATTTTTTATTTCTACCTTCCTCATAGCTTCATATAAATTCTTAGGCTCATCAAATTTAATTATGACACCATAGAATTATGGTAACCCACTTACTAACCTTTGTATTTTTAACTTTTTGTCCTTCATAAATCCAATATACGTCAATAATTCAATGATTTTTCTACCATATTTTTCCATTGTCATATTCTCTATCTTGGGTTCGAAGGACTCATGCATTTTCCTTTCATAGTAATACTCTGACAAATATTTATTTTGGAAGTACCTTTAAAATTTCCTCAGTGAGATATTCTTTCCATCTAAATATTTGACTTCCCTAAGTTGTTCCCACCACAATTGTTTTTTTCCTTTCAAGTGGTAAATTTCAAATCGTGCCTCTAACTTGGATGAGTAATTATTCAATTGGAGGTTCTTTCTCATCTCCAAAACTCGAGCTTCAGTTTCCTATCCTTTTTTATGCTTACCATAATATGTAATAAGATTAATCTTCCATAACTCTCCTTGTAAAATATCTAAGTCAATTTTCCTTCTTTGTTGTTTCATTGGTGATATGATTGGATTGTGCCTAATTTTGAGGAGACATATTATCTTTTGGTTGAATGCCTTGGTGGGTGATGTTGCTATTAATCCTCTCTTTTGATGCAATTTTTCCACGGTTTTATGTCTTATTTAGCCTTAGGAACACATCCCTTATGCATTTATGACAACATTTTCTCATAATTTTCCAATATAATCACTTTCTTGAGGTATTTTATTGATCTTTTAATTTTTAAAAATTTATGTAAATAATTGCATTGTAAAAGAAAATTACAAATTTCAATAGAATTTGTAAAGTGTCCTTCATAATGATACTTGCAGGAAGTATCGGTAAACTCTAAGGCATGGGTTTTGTTCATGGATGTCCCAATATTGTGAGATTCATATTCGTCAAAATTGAAACAACTCCAAATTATTCGATCAACACACGATCCAGACAGGTGAACCAACAGGAAAAATGTAGTACAAGTTGGAAAATCATCCCAAATGTGATTTTCCAAGATCAAACCCATGATTTGAGAACCCAATAAAGTCAAATTGATCAAATTTCATCTCTATAATAGTCTGCAATTAATAGTTAGTAGGATCTTTGGGAATTTTGTTAAGTTTTGTCTATAAAAGAAAGCAAGCTTTTCTTGCCAATAAATACTATTATTTTAGTGACTTTGGATTTCACCTTGAGAGCTCAAAGTTTGTTTTCACACCTATTTTTAGTCTATTTTAATAAATTCATGGAGTGCTTTTGAGTTTTCAATCATTGATACAAGCTACGTTTGTTGAGCGGTGGAAGGGCCCCCACGACTCAAGCTGGTGAAACATTTCATTGTTGTGCATAAGTCTACTATATTTACTTTTTAGTGTTGTTTATTGTTATATTTCTCTTGTTTGTATGCTCCAATTATATTTTGTGCATTCATGTACAAATTTGTTCATAAAACTAGTTTCCTAGTTGTTTAGTAGTTATGTTTACAAACTAGTTTTAAATCCATTGTTTATAAGCATTATTTTTTCGTTATATCATCTATTTTTTAATGTCTTTTTCATTTAGTTACAAAAATTAATTCTTAGTGTGAGCTCACTAGACATCATAAGCTACACATCACTAGATATTATAATTTTATTACATTAGTATATCATAGCAACCCTATTCATCATTAGAATCTATATTGTTGTAGATTTAATCATGTTTATGATTCGTATTTATCATAAAATAATTATTGTATGAGAGAATAATCTAACTAGAAAATTTTACCAAGGTACTAGGAGTGTCATTCACCATTTTCCTCGATGAAGAAGGCCTCAGCTATTTTGACAACCTTTCCACTTAGTTTTGGGCTAACAAACACCATAGTTTCATATTTTCATTTCTTGTTTTCCTTATATTAGATTAATAGTTTGGGAAGATATTGGTTAAGAGGATGAGTAGAAGACTATAAGTGACCACCCATTTTCACTCTCACAAATGGGAAATGCCATAGTGCATTCTCACCTTCTAAATTAGTAATAGGTCAAAATCTATTATATTGACTAAAATACTATCAGAGTGTCCACTAGCCTTTAGTGGAAAGAGAAGCCCTAATGCATTAATCAATCCCTTGGATTAACACCCCCTTGACCTTCTTCATTTCCAATCATTTGAGTGTGAACTTGATGTATTGAACATGATTGCATAGAGGACTCTGATTTCTGTGAGAATTCCTAGTGAATTCCCCTTCCAAAGTGTTCGTAAATCAAATAGGTGTCTTTGGAATTTTAAGCCTGTGTGATTAGAATAGAGTTTTTTTACATTTAACTCCATATATTCCCCCCTTGGGGTCATCATCATATCCTCCTAAGAGTTTGTGGGAAAATTGAAGGAGTAGGGTCAGGGTTCCTAACCCTAGTTTCCATGACCCTATTTCGTGCCTCTCCTTCAATTTTCTGGATCATTGTTTCAATCTATTGCATGTTTTGTTCGAAGAATGATTTCCATTGCTAGCAAACTATTGTTGGTTTATGTCTCTACTGGACATTTTGTTCCCTGGTTCTCAATGGAAGAGTCAGGGGGGAGGAGGGTCAAGTGTTCTATTGTTTAGTCCTATTATTCGTGCCTTTTCTCACTGGGTATTTGTCGTCATCATTTGGAGGGGACCTCCAAGGTGTTTTCAAGGATTTTTTTTTAGGGTTTCTTCTTGCAGATATTTTATTTTATTTATTTATTTATTTTTATTTTTTATATTTGTCAACATCTAGTTTTACCAGCTTGGCTTCTGTAAGAGTTTTCTTGGAAGCACTCTCGGCCTCTTTTCGCCACTTTCATTGCCTCTCTCTAGTTCCATCTACAAACCCATTGTATCAATTTTGAGGCACCTGCAACTCTAGGTTTTGCAACCCATTATTTCTATGAGTCCATTTTTCGGGCCTCTCTTTTGAGTTAGTCAAATGACTTGTGCTTAATTTCTCTCTTCTTTTGTTTATTTTTGGTGTACTTCTTCTGAATAGCGGTGGGGTTCACAATTACATTCTTGGATATTGATTTTATTTTTATTTATTTCCTTACTTCCTACAGGGATCCCATCTGGTCTCTATATCGACCCTCTCTCAGCTAGGGTTTTTTATTTAATTTCTATTGTATGTAATGACCTATTTTTGCGGGGTTTCCAGCATAACATATGTTTTGGGATATTATTAATGGGTGTGCATGCCTTGTATAATTATATATGTGTCGGAAATTACTTGGCTCTAGATTTCAAATGCACTAAGTGTGTCTACAAAATGTAATTTTCATTTTCATTAATAGAAATTATGGTTTTTTTTCTCTGGAAACAAAATAGAATTTTGTTTCGTGTTTTTTTTTTTTTTACTTAGCCTTTAGTTTTGAATTTAGATTTTAATTCAACCTATAAATGATACCTAATTTAATCTAACTCATTACATATTATAGTGTTCTTCCAAGTTTACGAACACCATATTGATATGAAAATTATGTTCTAATTTTGGTGTTCAAAGTAGCTTGCCATTTTTGGTGTCATTGTTGGGCAAGTGCATTTAGAGTTAACTAGACCTAGATTTTTCTTGAAAGTTTTCATTTTGTCACAAATATAAACATTTAGGATTTGAAGGAGTGGAGGCAATAAGATAAGAGGTAAGAACCTATACATTCACTTTAGTTGAATATCTACATGCTCAAATCATGTTTATATTTGCCTAATTGATTTAGATGTAATTATGTTTATTTATGAATAGACCTAGGGATGAAAAAGGTTCTTATGTTAGGGAAAACCCCCCCACTAAGAACCAACCCGCATTGGTAATTGGAACATTAAAAACTCGAAAAGAGGTAGAACAAATTACATCAATTGTTGGAAAATAACTATTAAACAAATTGAACAAAAATTACCTGAAGGAAAAAGGTTGATACTTGTGGAGAGACAAGTGCTATTCACACATCAAACTTACCAAAAACATGTGCAATAAGGGACCCTTTTAGTAGAAATATCCAGAAAAGAAATTCCTTAACTAGTACTTGAAGAAATAAAAAATCAAAGAGAAGAAAAAACTTAAAAGAACTGAACCAATCCCTCAACTAGTATTTGAAGAATCTAAACAACCTAAATTGAATAGTGAACTAGTAAAAAGAAATTTTGATTAGATAGAAGACTTGTCAAGTTTGTTTGAAGGGAAAATGGAGGATTCAGATAGATAATGAGAACAAAGAGAAAAAGAAGTATAGGAAATACATGAACATGAATGACAAGTAGTTTAAGTAGAAAGAAAAAGAAGGGAAGAATGGGAAAGAATTGAAATAGAAAGGGAAAGAAAAGCTAAAGTAGAACATGATGAAAGAGGATCAATTAGGAGGAAGAAGACCTTGAAATGAAAGAGAAGATAAAAAAGATGAAGTTACTTTCAGGTTTACTATTTTGGATGCAGCGACATTTTTGGAAACACGGTAAAAATGAATTGCATGCCTCATTCTGTTCTTCCATGTTTCTATGGTAAGCATACCAAAGACCCTAATTTTTTATTATTTGAATTTGATATTTTATGTCATACATATGGATATACAAAGTATGCTCAGAACCTCTATATATTCTCTACTACTTTAAAAGGATATTCGTTAAAATGGTTTATGGGATTAGGAGAGTCAACAATATTATATTGGAATCCAATATAATATTGTTGACTCTCCTAACCCATAAACCATTTTAACGAATATCCTTTTAAAGTAGTAGAGAATATATAGAGGTTCTGAGCATACTTTGTATACCCATATGTATGACATAAAATATCAAATTCAAATAAGAAAAAATTAGGGTCTTTGGATCTTCGTTAAAATGGTTTATGGGATTAGGAGAGTCAACAATATTATATTGGAATGATACGATATTTTTTTTTTAGAAGATACCAACCCTATTGTCAATATTGGAGTGCTAAAGAATATCTTTTTAAATTTAGTCAATATGAGGATGAAAAATTGGAAGATTCCTTATAAATATTTATATATAATTTGCAAAAAAACAAAACAAGTCGATCTAAGCCTTGAACTTATACAAACACTCTTCTTAAAAGGAATGATAGATAAATAAATATATGCCCTCAATATTATGGGGGAAAGGGATATTTATCAACTACCTCATGATAAAATCAATGAATTGTGCAAGAAATACTTCAGAGGATGAGTGACATTGGTAAGGGACAAAGAGATGTACTTTCAAATGTAACTAAATCAGCTTCAAGAAAATCCACTAGAGCTGAACTTGGAAATTTATTAGAAAATTTTAAGGCTAACCTTCTAAGTACTCTTGGTTCTCAAATTGATATATTAAAAACTAGAAACAAGAAACAAGAAAAAAATGAAGTGTTATCTGTATTTTTTCCAAAGTGCAAAAAAGAAACATCCTTTATGTAAATTCCCTTTGGATAGTTTTGATGTTTGCGGAATTTGTGTAAAAAAACATTCAATAGAGAATTTCCCAACAATAATAGAACTGAAGGAAACCAATAAAAAAGAAGGTGAAGCAATAGAAAAACTTTATTACATTGCACCTCTAAGAAGACCTTTACAACCCTAACCTATAATTATGTCCTCAAAATCAAATCAAAATTTTCATATTATCAAAATCTTGTTTAAAATGCATATACTATTCCTATTCCATGGCAGTCTTGATTGCCTCAACAACCTCCAAACCAACCTTATCAACAAATTTGGTGAGGACGAGATTATTGAAACCAAACCTTATATCAACAGACTTACCAAAAACCTTACCAACAACCTCTCCATCAATCTTATCAACCATATTTCCAACAACCATTCCAAAAACAACCACCTTTTCAAAAATTTCAACCATCTCAAAATGTTTAATAAAAACTTCCATTTCCACAAATAACCCAACCACGGTAGCTTCAATTCCATTTTAATAAAACTTATATTAGACCTACTTAATTATCATCATTACCAATGGAAAATACTTATGTTAAAGTGGATAAATCTATATATAATTCAGAAGAAAAACTCCCCACATATGTAATTGTTTCTATTGATAATATCCACTTGAGGTTAGGAAAGGTATTGCAAAAGAAATCTCTTGTAATTATAGAATATTAAGAAGAGATTAAGGAAATTCCAAGTAAAACGGGCACATCAACAATCACTAAAAATATATAAAATTACATGAACATCTAAAAACACAAAATCTCATCAAAAGCAATATTTAGCTGCTAAAGTACCTTCGTTTCTAGAGAGGTTGGTTGTATAAAAATCAATGATTCCTATTAAGCATGATTTCTTAGATCAATTAAAGAATTTGTTTGTTAAAATTCCTTTATTGAAACTTATCAAAGAATTTCCAATATATGTAAAAACAATTAAGGAATCTTGTTTCAAATATAATAAAAGAAATAAAGATCTTACTATAATACATATCATTGGTCATTTATCTAGCCTCATGTCAAAGTCAATTGAAACTAAAAGTATGTGGATCCATGAATTCCTATGTTTATAATTACAATTGAATTGTTTATATTGAAATACTTTAATTAATTTAGGTACGACAATCAATGTAATGACAATGGATACAATGCAAAGTTTAAATCTACACTATATTTGACTAACAACCACAACAATTGAATTAGCCAATAGATTAAGGATCATGCCAAAAGTTGTAATAGAATATTTAATAGTCTCCTTGGTTTCATGGGAACATCCAATAGGCTTTATAGTTCTATATCCAAAATCAAATTTAGGTGGTCATCCCCTCATCCTTGGAAGACCATGGTTGATTACAATCAATGCATTCATTTGTTGTAGATAAGGACAAATGAAGATCTCTAAAGGGAATGAAATTAAGAAAATAAATTTATGTTCCCCTGCTAAACCTTTGAATGGATTAGAACAATTGTCATGGCTTGAACAAACAGATTCCAAGAAAGAAACAAAGCAATTAATATTTACTATTAATCAAACTATTTATTTTGGGTATTCATCCAATGAGAATATGCTAAATTACTTCATTTCTAATACTGATATTGTAGAGTAGTTAAGAAAAATTCAATATGTTACAACAGATAATATTTTGGCAAAAAAAAAAAAATCAAGAAAATTGCACATGAGTTCTTTACAATCTTCATTTCAAGCAATTTTTCCTATAAATTCAATGATAAATTCAAAATCTAAAATTGTTGAACTTGAACTGGGAAAAACTCTAAATATTACCTCCATGCTAGAAACATCTCAATAAGATCAATTAATTCAAGTGCTAAAGAAGTATTCCAAATAATTTTTTTGGGATTACATAGATATGCAAAAGAAGTATTCATCATATCTATTTGGAAGAAAATTGTATATTTATAAGGCATCATCAATGACAAATAAATCCAATGCTAAAGGAGATAGTAAAAGACTAATGTCATAAGCTACTAGAGGTAGATTTCATCTACCCTATCTCTAATAATCAATCGATTTCTCCCCTCGTTTTAGTGCCCAATAAAAATTGAAAATGGTGATTATATTACATTACAAAGAATTGAATAAATGCACCCTCAAATAGCACTTTCCATTATTATTTATAGATCAATACCTAGATACATTAGCTAAGAAGAAATATGTTTCTTTCCTAGATCGATTTAGTGGCTATAACCAAATAAATATAGCTATAAAGGACCAAGACAAAACCACTTTCATATGTGCTTGGGGAACATATTCTTATAAGGTATTACCCTTTGGCTAGTGTAATGCACCAACTGCATTCCAAAGAGTAGTTATGGCCATCTTTGCTAATCTAATTCATGAATGTCTTGAAATTTATATGGATGATTTCTCTGTATATGGTGATACTTTTGAAGAATTCTTAATCAATATTGAAAATGAAAGAAGTTTCATGTTATTAATAGAAGGAGTTGTCTTGGAACATCATGTTGTTTCTACAGGAATGACTATAGACCCAACCAAAATTGAAATTATTGTTACTTTTCCTAGCCCATTAAGTCAATGAGAAGTGATGAGCCTCATCATTGGGTAATTCTGTGGGCCTTAATTCACCTCCTGGCTAGTCGAATCAACTCTTCTCATAATTTATTACATGTTTTGATTATATTTTGTTTAATGAGATAAGTTAAAGTGAGATATTATGCCTGGTGGACTAATATGCATTGAATGCGGGTTTGGAAAAGAAAATCAAGGAATTTTGGAAAGACTAAGGTTTTAAACTCAAATGGGACAAGGGAGAGAGATTGTATGAGGTAAATCCTCCTCATTTACTCCTCCCCCATTCGAATATTCCTCCATTAATCACACCAGCTAGGAGTGCAATCAACCAAGTCATGAAGATCAAAAGGAAGTCAAGCAAGAGATAGACAAAGAGTTAGTTCATCTCAAGTTTGGGAGTTGAGCCTCCCTAGATTTAAGGAAGTAATTGGGGACTTCAGTTGTATAAGTAGAGGGGCCTAGAGCCTCATTACAATTCGAATTTTTGTTGTAAAAACACTAGTTATTTTCAAGCTCCAGACTTGTGGAAGACATTGATGTGATTTTATGTTTTGATAATGAAAATGAGCTTTTTCTTGATCCAGAAATGATTTAACTCAGAGGGTTGAAGCTCTTGGGTTAGGTCCCAACCCTAGCAGTAAAGGCTCCTCTTCTTGTATCTGTATGCTTGGCTTAGTTTCATATATTCATGGTTAAATTGTCTCTAGAAGTATTTCATTGCAAGTACTGTGGATTTTATTAGTTGTTTATTAGTTTGCTTCCATTTGTGCTTTACTTCAGTAGAAGGTTATAAGGGATAAAATGAGCACCAAAAAGTTGTCAGTAGGTGTCTTGGCCTTGGCTCTTCCCTCAGGGATCATGATTTGAAGAAAAGACCCTTATGCAGCCCCAAAAAGACAAATTTCCATTTTCTCATAAGGTTTAGAGTATATTGTACTTGAACCAGCATTTGATCATTTTTACAAGTGTAGGATTTGATTACCATATCTTCCATCTTCAATCTTACAGTAGATATCATCCATGATTCCATTTTATTCAGCAATTTTCTTCATGCATGAAGTAGACAGCTAGTTCATTAAATTTTGCTTTTCTAACTTGTTAGACTTCTTCTTGTTTACATGACTTTTTGGCAATTATAAATGTTTGATGCAGAGAAGGTGCTTTAGAAATATAAAGAGATCTCATAGCATGCAACCACCTTCAAACTTCATCCATCCATATTCATTCCTTGTTTTCACTAAGATCTTCATCAATCTCATCGTTTTACATAGAAATTTCTCCAAGCATGTTGAGCAAATCCAACCATCTCCTAACCTTGGTTTTGAGTTTTGAGTGATCCTAGGCATTTTCTCACTCCATTCCGCCCATCCACCACCTTCCCTAAGCCTTCCATCACCTCCAGCAACCATGTTTTTGCTTTCGGCTATATCCTATAGAAATACAGGGAATCCTATAGGTTTCTAGTACATCCTGTAGGTTTTCCTATAGTGGCCTGTTTTGAGTCCGAATTGAGGGAAAAACCTCTAGGAAGCCATGCCAGGTTACCCAAGGGTCTCCCAAACCTTCTAACCATATCCTAAACCTCCCAACCATCCACCAGCATCACTAAGCCACCTGCCACATCACCAAAAGAGATTACGGTTTACACTTGATTTTCTGGAAAAAGAATAAAAAGAACAAAACATATTTATTTCAGTCCTTTACATGCATAGTAGTGATGTTTGATGTCTTGAATTTCCATGCTTTAGACAGTATAATTTCATACATGTTAGATTGGAATTCTTGTAAAGCATAGTTTCTCAGCAGTTAGTTAGAGAATGGTATGTTTTTAGCATAGGATTTCAGTCATTTTCCTTATTTGCAGTAGACAAGCTTTCTCCTAGAGTAGATTTCCCTTTCTTTCATTAGCAATCAAGCTTCTTCTAAATCCATAGAAGTCTCGCTCAAAAACCTTAATAGTCTCTCACCGGCTGAATAATGAAAAAAGGTAGAACCATCACTTTTACTTGTGTATACAGCATTGTCACCTCCAAGTTTGTACAAACCTCGGGTTGATAAAGTAAAGCTGGTAGCTCCAGGAGTTGCAGCATTCTTGCTGCAATACTAGTGCTCATCACTTTTTGGCACCGTTGTTGGGGAGGTGTACGAGTAATATGTGATTACTGATTTCTTTCTTCTATTTCTTGTTTCTAATATTCTGCTCTTAGTTTCATTTCTGCAAAATTAATTTAGTTTGCTTCCTTTTTCATTATGCATTCTTTTCTTTCCTTTCCATTCTGCAAGTAAGATTTCAATCAATTAGTTAATTTTTCATTTAGTTAGTAGTTTTCATTCAGACTGCAATTTCAATTCTGAAATTACTTTCAAAGTTTAAAAAAAAAACACAAAACCAAACAAAAACATTTATTTTCATGCCTCATAGGAATAGAGATAACTTAGGGAAAGTTTTGCCAAATACCCCCACCGTTTCAAACATCCAACCTTCCCTCTTCTTCGGTGGCTGTGAACTGGAGGAACCCTTAGGTAAGCAACCAGACATATTTGAAGAACCTACAAGGGAAGAAGAAGAAGGAGAACCCATTCCTACTGAACCTATGGCTGAAAATAGAAATGACAGAGGAAATAGAGAAAGAGTTGAGGGTGCCTTCCCCATCATGGAAACTGTTAAGTTTTGGTATGTTCTATGCTAGAGAAATTTATTTAAATTTTCATAGTTAGCAATCACATCAGCATTAAAGTAAACTACAGATAGAACATAATTATAAATCACAAAAGACAAGCTAAGACAAGAGGACACAAGATGTGGTGCCAGCCAGGGACAAACCCCACAATGTTGGGAAACCCTTGATCAATTCTTCTTTTATGTTCTTCAAAGTTCAGCAGAGAAAGTGAGAGAGATAGTACATTTACAATAAAAGTCCATACTTGACTTTTGATATCGCCTGAGATCAGTTGAAGACATATTGTTTCAACTGATTCTCTAAGGTGACTCATTCACCTATCATAGTGCTTCATCTCATCTATTTGTTGCACATTACCATGTGACACCTTGTTGTACTGTCAAATGTGTTGAACCTTGATGATTGAGCTGCTCTCATCTTCATGCTGCTCATCATGCTGCATCTTCCATGGTCTTATCCATCATCAAGCTACCCATGCTCATGATCTCATTCATCATCGTGCTTCCAATGCTCATACCATCATGCATCATTATGCTCCTCATGCTCATGATCTCATTCTTCATTATGTTGCCCATGCTCTCATTTACCATTATGTTGCCCATGCTTATATCATCATGCATCATTATGTTGCAGTGAGTTCCTTCGAGACTATGAGATCACATCTATGTATGATCAATTACAGTCATGATCAAGACTATGATCATTATCACTCTTCCTTGAAGTATGATGAGACTGCCTCATGTTGTGATGATATAGTCTCCTTCTTTATGTATATCAAGAATCTTTGTTATGATGGAAAATTCGTCCATGGCTCTGCAATACATCTTGTTGAGGCTGCTACAGGTATGTCATAGTGAAGCAGTAGTAGATCACACACTTACTTACCTTCTCTATCCATCCAAGGGAATCATCTTCAAGTATGTCGAAAGGAGGCTGGAGGCTGATCTAGATTTTACTGCTCCTTATATTCGAGGATGCAACTAAACCCCAGATCTATCCCATATAGAAATGCGGATCCATTTTCTTTATGGCTTTATTGTGACCCTTACTACAGATTCATTTCTATGACTGCGGCTTCATCATTACCCTTACTGTGACTTAATTACTATGATTGCAGCTTTGAAAACCTTGATTGTGGCTCCACTGCAGCTTCATTCCCTTGATAGTGTGATCATTATAATGGATAGAGTTTCGACATTCATCCTATAACTGCTCTTCAAAAACGTCAGAAGTATCCGAGTTCTTTATACAGTACTCACTGTAATTTTATTTCAGAGGCATCTAAGATCCTAAACCTTATTGCGAAGATGTCTAGATTGTATATGTATGAATGTATCCATGACTGCACATAGGGTATCTTCATTGACTGTGCATAAATGTTTGCATGACTGCATATAAAGTCTCCATTGACTGTGTATAAAGGTTTCCATGAACAATGTATAAGGTCCAGTGTATAAGGTCTCTATTTGCATCCTCATAAGCCTGCAGCTCACTGCGGCTAGGGCATCATAGCAGTTAGGGAATCATAACAGTTAGGGCATCATCTTTAGTTTAGTGTATCTTCAGTGTGTCTCTCCTTCACCAAAAACCCAAGATGTGGAGAGGAGATCACATGAAGAGTATGTATAAATGACTTCAAGTCCTCTTCAATTTATACTAAAACGTAGATGATTAATAGGCATGTCTATTGGGCTTCTTCAAGTTGTTTTCGAGCTTGATAATAATTCCATAATCAAAATAAATTCATATCTCCATAAATACTTATCGGAATCAGATGATCTTTGGATCAATCCTACACCTCTCGACGAGAGGGATCCAATAAAAATATCAGCTACCATAAATAAGCTGACCCACATGGATTTTGGCCCTAGTTACCAATTTTAACAAAAACCAATGGGGATACTAAGATGAAAAATATAAGCCCTTTTGCCCTTCCTCATTTCCATGGCCTGACCATAGAAGACCTAGACACTTTCTTATTTGAGTTTATTTTCATATTCCAAACCTATGAATATACAAATGATAAGCAGAAGTTGAAACTATTTCCATCCACTCTCAAGGATGCAGCTTTGCGCTGGTTCATGGGTTTACCTGGAGATATCATCACAACTTGGGCTCAGATGCAGCAAGCCTTCAACAACAAGTATCGGGACTACTGTAGATCTAAAGTCACTAAAGAGGGAATTTTTAGGATGAACATAGGCAATGATGAATCCCTAGAGGATTATGAAGAAAGATTCTAGCTTAGCTACAAAAGGGTCAAGTTCACACTTGACCCTGAGTCGCTGAAGTTGGTCCTTCTTAGAGGAGTAAGGGAATACCTTCTGGATACCCTACACTTGTTATCAGGAGGGGATATCTACTAGTTACCCTATGAGGATATCAAGACTACCTTTAGAAATCATTATAGGGCAGCTAGGAAAAAGGGTAGGGGTAGTCAACCTATGGTCAGTCCATCCTCTTCCAATTCATCCATCAAGGGTGAAATTGGAAATATGCTGGAGGATTTCAAAAGTGAGATGGTGCAGACCCTTTCCCTACAAATGGAGACTATGCACATTAAGAGAAAGCAAGAGGAAACAAAGAGAGACTTGGCCATTTTTTGGCACCCTAGAAATGAATATACATTGAATTCTATTGAAATTTACTCAGCCTGTGAAGAAAACCACTCCACAGACAAGTGCTCCTCTTTACCTAGACTCAAAATTGTATATCAAGGAGCTAAAGGGGTCACTGTGTAGCTCTTCTACATAAAATAAAGGAGACCTCATGGGCTTAGGCCATACCAGCAAGGCATGCAAGGGTAATCCCATACATATTACAACCCCAACCAGACCACATCCATACTTCCTTGGGGGGGGGGGTGCGCTTGCTCATCCTTCCTATTCTACACCTCCTCCTTAGTCATTTGCACCTTAGTATCATTCCCATCCACCCAGCTAGTCATTTCAACCATATGTTCTACTACAACCTCAGTGGAATACACCGCCCCAAGGTTGGAGGCCCCAATACAACAATGTTCCAGCTTTATTGCCTTCACCACCTGCCCAACCACAAATTTTACACTCTACTCCACCTAAACAACCCCGAATGCCTGCCCATCCAAATCCAAACCCGAACAACAGAAAGGCATAGCAAGTATACAGTGGAGAGACATCATATCCAGCTTATGATGTGGAGATTTAGGAAATCAACCTGAGATCTGGGAGAGTACTCTAGGACAAACAACCTCTACCGCCACCTAGGGAGGTTGAGGAAGAAAGAGAGAAAAGCATGCTTACAGTAAATCCACCACCCTTTCTTGAGAGATTAACCCAACCACTCCAGTCTACCCCGGAAAAGACTAAACTTCTAGGAGAATTGAAAAAGCTATCCGTCAAAATTCCACTTCTCCAAGCTATTAAGGATATACCTATTTACAGCAAGTTGATTAAGGAGAAGTGCTTCAAGCATCCATGGAGGTGAAGAAGAGATTCCCCTACCTTTAATGTCATTGGACAACTGTCTGACTTAATGTTGGGGCAGGTAATATGTCCAAAGTATTTGGAGCCTGGAAGCCCTATAGTAGATGTGCATATCAATGGCATCATTGTCCCACACACTTTGATCAATCTTGGGGCTGCCATTAATGTGATGACCAAGGACACCATGCTCAATATCAACCTCCAAGGTTCATTAAGGAAGACCACAATAGTTCTGCAACTTGCAGACCACTCCACAGTGACCCCTGAGGGTATTCTGGAGGATGTGATGGTCTCCATTGATTCTTGGGAATATCATGGAAATTTCCTAGTTCTCCAGCCTAAGGCTAAGCTTATTGGTTACCCTCTCATCCTTGGGAGGCCCTGGTTATCCACTACCGATGCTTACATTAGCTGCAGAGCTGGAAATATGACCATCAAGAATGGGCATATGTCCAAGTAGTTAGTCCTATACCCTCCTGCTCAGCCATCTCTAGAACATGACTTACCTTTGTGGTTGGAAGAGGAGAAGTAAAATGAATTTTATTCCACCCAACTCTATACTTTAGAAACAACCATGGGATGGGGACAATAGGATGAAGATGATTTAATCAAACACATACTCCAAATTCCAACTCCCAGTACATTTTCCTTAGAACAAGTAGTAAAGGAAACTCAAAAAAACCATCATATTGATCTATGCTTAGCCAATTCCAACCCTATCCATGTCAAAACCATAGAATTTGGGCCTAGGAGAACTTTGAAAATCAATCCATCTCTTTTGTTCTCCAAGAAGAAAAGTTGTGCAACATGTTAAACATTAAGATTCCTTTGCTTGGAGTTACTAAGAAATGAAGGGAGTGCACCCATCGGTGTCTACTCACCATATTTATATCAAGGGGGGTTGCAAGCCAGTCTAAGAACCCCAAAGGAGGATGAATCCAACTCTTAAAGATATAGTCAAAGAAGAACTGGAAACTGCTAGATGCAGGGTTAATTTACCCTATCTCAAATAGTGAGTGGGTCTCTCCTTTGGTATTGGTTCCAAAGAAAAATGGTAAGTGTAGGATTTGTGTCGATTACAAGGGGTTAAACAAAGCCACAAAGAAGGACCATTTCCCTCTACCTTTCATCGACCAAGTGCTAGATGGACTGGCAGGGAAAAAGTTTTTCTCTTTCCTAGATGGATTCAGTGGGTACAATCAAATCCAGATCAACCCAAAAGACCAGGATAAAACCACCTTCACCTGCTCTTGGGGTACTTTCTCCTATAGGGTCCTTCCTTTTGGCCTATGCAATGCTCATACCACTTTTCAGAGAGCATTCCTGAGTATCTTTGCCAAGTTAGTCCATGATGCAGTAGAAATCTATATGGATGATTTCACACCTTATGGAGGTGATTTTGAGGAGGCTCTGTTAACCTTAGGTAAGGTTCTGCATAAATGCATTAAAAGGAACCTGAATCTCAATCCTGAGAAATGTGAATTCCTGATGACTATAGAGACCATGCTAGGTCATTCAATATCTCAGCAAGGACTATAGGTGGACCCAAACAAAATAGCTATCGAGGGTCCCACCTCCACAAAAGCAAAGAGATGTCAGAAGTTTCATAGGGTTAGTTGGATACTACCGAAGGTTTATAAAAGACTTCAGCAAGTTAGCTTCTCCTTTATTTGGGTTATTGGCAAAAGACTCTGAGTTTTTATGAACAAAAATCTGTCAAGAGGCCCTGGGCACCCTCAAGGACAAGTTAGCCACTGCACCAATTCTTCAAGGCCCAAATTGAGCCCTTACTTTTAATATTCATGTTGATGCCTCACACAAATCCATAGGAGTAGCCCTAGGCCAGTGTAACGAATAAAATATATATAAATAATGTAAAATAATTGTAAACAATAATAATCATAAATAATGATTAGTTAAACTAGTAATTAGGTTGAAAAGGCATCTCTAAATGAGACATGACTCTTCATGAAGAGACGCTTGATTGGTATACAAGCAAGCCTCTCATTCTCATTTGTAATTCATTCATTCTTATTCATTTATTTAATATATAATGTTTATATCCTCATGGATATCCTGATATTCCACATCTTTTGGAGTATTTAATTTATAGAAGGAACTTTGTTCACTTCATTTGTTATCAAAGGAGTTCAGTCCTCTAGGTTGCTTAACCAATGCACAGAGATCGTTCTTCAATCCAGGTCCTT
>APFE031085493.1:33858-71903 GCA_000404065.3 Pinus taeda | reverse complement strand
ACGTTATAGCAAAAATACCATGATGACCTATTTGGAGCAGCGAAACCCTAGAATCCAAAGCTCTGATACCAAATGTTATGAAACCAGCTCAAGAAAATGATAGAAAAGATAGATCAACGCCTTAAAATTTAGCCTCTTCGAGGGGGAAACCTCATTTACATTACATTAATGAACAATTCTTCGATGATTCAAATGACAAAACCTCCTTTCTATATATAGGAGTCTAAGGAGTCACAATATAACCGAGCCAACCTAACAATAATAATATAAAGCCACAAAAATAAAAATAGGGGGATTTTATGGGGCACAGTAATAACAATATGGGGACAATAGCGGCACAAAAATATTAAGAAGGGATGCAACTACAATAGTAATGGGGTAATCACTAGTATTATAGGGACTCAACATGACTATTCTTGTAAATGATAGATTTATTTTATGCAAAAGAAGGACCAAACCTTCACAAAGTTTTGTGAGTTCAAAGCTTTGGTAGAGAAAGAGTCAGGGAAGAATATCAAGGCCTTAAGAAGTGACAATGGTGGAGAATATGTCTCTCAAGTGTTTAAGGACTTCTGTGCAGCAGAAGGAATTAAACAAGAGTTGACGGCATCTCATAACCCACAGCAGAATGGGGTGGCTAAGAGGAAGAAAAAAACTATTGTAGGGGAAGCACTGGAAATGTTGCATGACCAAGGCCTACCACTTCACTTGTGGGATAAGGCATGAAACACAATGGTCTATTTGCAAAATAGAAACCCACATCACATACTTGGGATGAAGAAACCAGAGGAAGATTTCTCCGATAAGAGACCAAATGTGGGTCACTTCAAGATCTTTGGCTCATCAGTATATTGCCATGTGACAAAAGATGCATAGAAGAATCTTGAGTTGACAACAGAGTTGGGGATATTTTTGGGGTACACTGATACACCTCACAACTATCGGGTGTACTTGCCTACTAGTTGGAGGACACTGGTTCGCAGAGATCTCAAGTTTGATGAGCAGAAGGCCATGTGAGTTTCTCTTGAGAGGGAGCTTCAACTACAAGCTATGGAGGAACTATTGGTTCCTAAGGAGGAGGAGCCTCAGACTGATGCAGAGTGGCAGCATGCAGAGGTTCCAGGAGTGGAAACATCCACTCAAGAAGAGTCTTCTAGAGATGGACTAAAGTGCACAATAGACACTGACAGATTATTGGAGGATGCGAGAGAGAATGTGGGAGCACCATATTCTCAACATAGACAGAGGAGGTCACGTGAGAGTTATACTGGATACATGACCCTTGTTGGGGAATGTGTTGAGACTGAGCCATCTTCCTTTGAGGAAGCAATGCAGCAGCTGATTTGGGTTGATGCTATGGCGGAGGAGTATGACTCCATAGTTTGTAACAGTGTTTGGGATGTGGTTCTGAGACTAGAGAACAAGTTAGTTGTGAGAACCTGTTGGCTTTACAAGGTAAAGAAAGCTGATGATGGTAGTGTTAAGAAGCATAAGGAAAGATTTGTTTCCCGTGGCTTTTCACAGGTCGAGGGGATTGACTATGATGAGACTTTTTCTCATGTCGCAAGGTACCCATCTATCAAATCTATGTTGGCACTATCAACATAGATGGGTTGGAAGATCCATCAGATGGATGTGAAGACTGCATTCCTCAATGGCCAGATTGAGGAAGAGGTGTAAATAGATCAGCCGGAAGGTTTTGAGACCTTCGATCGTGAGTTGCATGTGTGCCGACTCAAGAGAGCATTGTATGGGCTGAAGCAAGCACCTCGTGCTTGGTACACCGGGATAATCAACTACTTCACCGGGTTGGGCTTCACAAAGAGTGAAGCGAATGTGAACCTGTACCACATTGTGGTGAAAGTTAGGTTGTTGATCATCATACTTTATGTTGATGATCTCATATTGACAGGTGATGATCAGTTGATCGTGTCTTTCAAGGAGGGCCTTGCAAGAGAATTCAAGATGAAAGACATGGGTCTCATGCATTACTTCCTTGGCATGGAAATATGGCATAAGGATGGGGAGTTGTTTGTGTCTCAGGAAAGTATGCCAATGAGATACTCAGGAGATTCCACATGGAGAAGTGCAAGCCCATGTAGACTCCTCTCGCAGGTAACTGGAGGCAAGAGGTTGCTATTTTCAAGAGAATTGGTAGAGGCTACTATGTACAGGTAGCTTGTGGGTTCAGTGATGTACTTAGTGAACACACGACCAAATTTGTGCTATGTGGTGAAATAGCTGAGTCAAGCAATGGTTCAGCCTAACAAGATGTTTTGGAAGGTGAAAAAGCATGTATTGAGATACCTTAGAGGCAAATCTCAGTATGGATTATGGTACAGACGGACAAAGGGAATGAAGCTATAGGGATTCACTGATGCAGATTGGGCAAGGAGTCCGTCGGATTGGAAGAGAGCATCAGGAGGGATTTTCAACCTTGGGTTAGTGTTAGTTCCTTGGTATAGTAGGAAATAGAGGTCGGTTTCACTCAGCTCAGTAGAGGTAGAATACATGGCTACAAGTCAAGCAGCATGTGAGGCCATCTGAATGTGAAAAATACTAGTTGGTTTGTTTGATCAGAGGATGGATCCAACTATGATCTATTGTGATAATCAGAGTTGTATCAAACTCTCTAAGAAGCTAGTATTTCATGATAGGTCCAAGCACATCGGCATCTAGTATCATCATCTCAGAGACTGTGTAGCGAGGAGGATCATGTTGCTACAGTATATTTCGACAGAGGAGAAAGATGCTGACATTTTGACAAAGACATTGTCAAAGTGTAAATTCGAGTTCCATAGAGACAAGATCAGGGTGGCAGATAATCCCTTTCTTGTTGAGAGGGAGTGTTGAAATATGGCAACAAGAATATTCCAATTTAATTTGTCCTTGAATTAAATTGTGAATTAAAATCAAATTTAATCTTAACAGCTCCTTGGAAATAACCAATTTATTTATTTTTTAATTAGTTAGATAAATTCAAGTTAGAAGTCTTTCTGAAGTCATGCAAGAGTTATCCCTTAAATTAAGGAGATAAGATTGAGTTATATTTGATTTGTAATTAGTTAACTCGGCTTACTGAGTTAAGTCTAGTTAAATTAGTTCCAAACTATTTGAGGAATTAATGGTGAGTTAACAGTCAGTTGATGCATGCATGCACTCAACTAATGCTATTCCAATTAACTGAAGATTCCCTCATCAGAAACTCATGCATGTCTATTCTGAGAAAGACCCAGTGGATATTAAAGTCAAGGACAATGTACTATCAGTTGCATGTGTTTTCTCAAAGAGAAAACTCATGCATGCAGTCAAGGATTTATTCTTGAGGATTACACAATTTTTGGGTATGGTCATCCACTTGGTAAAGGAGAATCATCCACAAGGAATAGAGCAAGGAAATAGGATCTTGGAAGGCAGAGAGGAAGGTTGGAGAGAAGCCAAGATTGTCTGTGAGCATCTATGAGGATTGTACTAAGAGCTGGCTAGTTGTGAGAGCTAAGGCTTTATTCCTATGTATTTCCACATGTATGATAATACAATAGTGTGGTGTTTTTAGCTGAGGCTTTCCCCGAAGAATTTTCATGTGTATTGTGCCATTGATTCTTCTTCTTCTGGTTATATTGTTCAGCTCGATCTTTAAGCTTCTGCAAATTGATAGTAGAAGTATGTTATAGTATTCTTCTTTGATTTATATTGCATTATGGGGTTGACCTACCATCAGATTTTCTAAAGAAGAAACAGAGATGGATGAAGAGGAGATAGATGAGGTTGAAGAGGAAGAGAAAGAGAAAGAAGGTGATGAAGAAATAGAGGAAGTTGTCAAGGAGGAAACTGATAAACAAGATGAGGATATAGAAGGAGAAGAATAAGGGAATGGCAATGGAAAAGAGGGGAAAAAAGACAAGGAGGAGTCACTTAGGGTGTCTCTAGGACCCACTGAGTAAGAGGCAGTAGCTTCCCTCACTACCCTTATAACCCTTATCAAACAAAAAGGCAAGACAAAGGCAAACCCCTTTATACTTCAAAATAAGGAAAAGTACAAGGATAAGGCAGGTAAAACCCCAAACTCCAACCAAGGTTCCCGCTATTATTGAGGACTCACCTAAACAACACGAGAATATGGCTCCTCCTATAAAAACTCAAGAACAAGGATCCTCAGCACAAACCTCCCTTAAGTCTCCTATCACTTATGTGAGAAGTCCTGTAACCAGGTCTACCTAATCCAAAGGAAAAGACATCCTACAAGATACACAGCAGGACCTACAAGAAGCAAAGGCAGTCTTACAGGAAACTCAAAATTTGGATGAGGAAAGAAGTAAGCAGTCATAAACAAAGAGAAAGGACCCAAACCTAAGGGAAGCTAGTCCCCAAACTAGCCTTGACTCCTACTACAGATTTATTGAGGGGGGTAAGGTCATTCCATAAAAATTTTCCATTCCATTATTCTTTGAGCTTGAGAAAGAAAAATCCAAAACTCATAGATGGATGCAAATTGACAAGTCCAAGGGAGTGGAGGAAATTGGTCACATGGAGGAGAAGATCAAAGAGATGGGAAGGGAACTAAGTAGCTTGAGGGACAAAGAGGCCATAATGAAGACTCAGTTGGAGGCAGAAAATGCATGGTTAAAAGGACAGCTGCAAGAAAGAGAGAATTAATTGGCATCCATGGCCAATCTATCTTTGGAATCAATCTAATGCAGGATGCCAGCTAAGTCATATGCATTATACCTTAAGGAACAATGGCTTCAGTTCCAAATCAACACCCTAGCACCGAGAGGCACCATGCCATTCCAGGATTATACACAATTCATTGATCTCTGTGATCAAAGTACATTAGAGGATAGGGCTAAGATGTCAGAGTTCTACTTGCATAACATGGCTTTGACAGATATGAATGTATGGGACCCTGATTCAAAGCAAGGGGATTCACAGTTTATGGCTTTAGAATCATGAATGAACCATGAGGAAGCAAGAGCTACAGAAATGGAGAGGATATTGGCAAGGGAACAAATAGAGCCTCTTATGATCAGAGCTGAGCAGTCCAATCCAATAGTTGTCATTACCACACATAATTTAATTGCAAATGATCCTCAACTTGCACCCAGGTATCTTGTTGCCCAAGAGCAAGTCATTACACATTTTGAGGACATGTTCAGATTGTTAGGGGATAACAGCATGCAAGCTTTCTGAAGTAGATGGAATACTTTGCCATATAGTTTGAATATCAGAGAGTGCCACTCTCCTCAAAGGATGAGAGAAGCACTAAACATGACACCCATGTACAAGCAATCTATCTAAAGGCTCAAAGTCAATTTGATTGGCTTGAAACTCAATCCACCACTGCTCTTGGGGATGTTAGAAGGAAGGAAGGAAGAAGAATAAAGAAATTAGTGGGAGGAGGTAGAAAAGAAGTCAAGATTCTATGCACAAGAAGAGGAAACCACAGCAGAAGCATGGGATGTCAGGGAGGCCACTAGAGCTATGAAATACATGGATATTGATTAAGTTGCTCAGAGGATGAGCAACACTTTCAGTATGGGGATGATGATGAGCCTCATCATTGGGTAATTATATGGGCCTAATTCACCTCCTAACTAGTCAAATCAACTCTTCTCACAATTTATTACATGTTTTGATTATATTTTCTTTAATGAGATGAGTTAAAGTGAGATATTATGCATGGTGGACTAATATGAATTCAATGCAGGTTTGGAAGAGAAAATCAAGGAATTTTTGCAAGACTAAGGTTTGAAACTCAAATGGGACAAGGCAGAGAGATTGTAGGAGGTAAATCCTCCTCATTTACTCCTCCCCCATTCGAATATTCCTCCATTAATCACACCAGCTCGGAGTGCAATCAACCAAGTCCTGAAGATCAAAAGGCAGTCGAGCAAACGATAGGCAAAGAGTTAGTTCATCTCAAGTTTGGGAGCCGAGCCTCCATATATTTAAGGAATTTATTGGGGACTTCAATTGTATAAGTAGAGAGGCCTAGAGCCTCATTAGGATTCGAATTTTTGTTGTAAAAACACTAGTTATTTTCGGGCTCTAAACTTGTGGAAGACATTGATGTAATTTTCTGTTTTGATAATGAAAATGAACTTTTTCTTGATCCAGCACTGATTTAACTCAGAGGGATGAAGCTCTTGGGTTAAGGCCCAACCCTAGAAGCAAAGGCTCCTCTTCTTGTATCTGTATTCTTGGCTTAGTGTCATAGATTCATGATTAAATTGTCTCTAGAAGTATTTCATTACGAGTATTGTGGATTTGATTAGTTGTTTATTAGTTTGCTTCTATTTTTGTTTTACCTCAGTAGAAGGTTATAAGGGATAAAATGAGCACCACAAAGTTTTTGATAGGTGTCTTGGCCTCACCTCTTCCCTCAGGGATCATGATTTGAGGAAAAGACCCTTATATAGCCCCAAGAAGACAAATTTCCAATTTCTCATAAGATTTAGAGTTTACTGTACTTGAAATAGCATTTGATCATTTTTAGAAGTGTAGGATTTAATTACCATCTCTTCCATATCCAGTATTACAATACATCTCATCCATGATTCCATCTTATTCAGCAATTTTCCGCATGCATGAAGTAGACAGCTATTCATTAAATTCTTCTTTTCTAGCTTGTTAGAATTCTTCTTGTTTACATGACTTTTTGGAAATTATAAATGTTTGATGCAAAGAAAGTGCTTTAGAAATATAAATAGATACCATAGCAGGCAACCACCTTCCAAATTCATCCATCCACAATCATTACTTGCTTTCACCAAGATCTTCACCAATCTCATCATTTTACATAGAAATTCCTCCATGCATGTTGAGTAAATCCAACCATATCTTAACCTTGGTTTTGAGTTCTGAGTGATATTGGAATTTTCTCACTCCATTACACCCATCCACCACCTTCCCTAAGCCTTCCATCACCTCCATCAACCATCATTTTTCTCTTCGTTGTATCCTGTAGAAATACAAGGAATCCTATAGGTTTCTAGTACATCTTGTAGGTTTTCTTATAGTGGCATGTTTTGAGGCTGAATTGATGGAAAAACTCTACGAAACCACAACAAGTCACCCAAGGGTCTCCCAAACCTTCCAAACATCTCCTAAAGCTCCCAACCATCCACCAACATCACTAAGCCACCTTCCACATCACCAAAAGAGATTAGGGTTTACACTTGATTTTCTAGAATTCAAAAAGAATAAAAAGAACAAAACAAATTTATTTCAGTCTTGTACATGCACAGTAGTGATGTTTGATGTCTTGAATTTCCATGCTTTAGATAGTAGCATAGTTTCTCAGCAGTCAGTTAGAGAATGGTGTGTTTTTAGCATAGGATTTCAGTCATTTTCCTTATTTGCAGTAGACAAGCTTTCTCCTAGAGTAGATTTCTCTTTCTTTCATCAGCAATCAAGCTTCTTATGAATCCATAGAAGTCTGGATTGAAAACCCTAGTTGTCTCTCACCAACTAAACAGTGACAAAAGGAAAAACCATCACTTTTACTTGTGTATACAACACTGTCACCTCCAATTTTGTATGAACCCCAGGTTGATAAAGTAAAGCTGGTAGCTCCAGGAGTTACAACATTCTTACTGCAATACTGGTGCTCATCAAGAAGTACAAATTTTTTTGGGTTAATTCAATAAGAAGTACAATTTTTTTTGGGTTTTGCAATGTTGGGTGTGGAGCTTGATTATCTTCTTTATTTAGAGGTATTGCCACATTGGACCCCAGTTCGTAATTTGGCAACAATGTCGCCCGCAAAATATACGCTACAAGGGGGGTCCAAGGGGGGGCGACTGCAAGCTTTGGGATCCCCCCTTGGTAGGGAGATTGCGGGCAACACCCCCAAAGCTAAAAATAGATGTAAATCTGCCTTGTAAAATGTTGTATTTTCGTAGTCAATCTGGGCCATTCATTAGGTAGAGATCTGACGGTAAAAGTTATGTTTAATTTAGGGTTTTTTGCCCTAGAAGGAAACCTCTCACTATATATGAGGGAATTGTATTGAGTCTATGTAGATCTATATTTTGAGCAATAAGAGAGAGGAGATTGAGCAAGATAAAAGAGAGAATTACAATGGATCTTTTGTAGGTTGTATCTCTTCAGTTTACAAGATAATATAAAAGGAAGGACTGGCTATTTCTCTGTGGATGTAGCCCAAATTGGGTGAACCACGTATATCTATGTCTCTCTTGTCTTATGTGTTTTCTATGTTTATATTTCTGCAATATTTTATGTGTTCCATTGCTCTATAATATATAATTTTCTAAAATGCAAGGTATTATCATAGATTGATTGAAAATTTTAGTGAAATAGTCTTTCCCATGTTTAAAATACCTCCCAAACACATAGAATTTTATTGGAACACCAACTATCAAACTACTTTTGAAGCTATCAAAGAAACTTTATCCACAACACCATTTTAAGAGGACCTAATTTTCTTTACCAATTCACATCTCTATTGATGGTTATTGTTGAAAATAGCAACAAGAAATGATAAAAATAGAATCCAGAATATTCCAATTTTAATTTGTCCTTGAATTAAAATTCGAATTTAGTCTCACCAGCTGCTTGAAAAATAATTAATTAATTCATTATGGATTAATTAGTTGGAGAAATTCAAGCTAGAAGTCTTTATGAAGTCATGCAACAGTTATCCCTTAAATTAAGGAGATTATCCCTTAATTAAGGAGATAACATTGAGTTTTTATTAGTTAGCTCAGTTTACTGAGTTAAGCCTAGTTAAATTAGTTCCAAACTATTTGAGGAACTAATTGTGAGCTTAGTCAGTTAATGCATGCATGCGTGCAACTAGTGTACTCCGGATAACTGAAGATTCTCTCATCATTAACTCATGCACGTCTATTCATAGAAAGACCCAGTTGAGCTAAATGTCAAGGACATGTTACTATCAGTTGCATGAGTTTTCCTATAAAGGAAACTCATCCATGAAGAAGGAACAAGGTTCCTTGAGGACTGCACAGTTTTATAGGGTGTGAGATCAGTGTGAGTGATCAGTGTTACACTTGGTAACAGCGGGATCACCTGGGAGAAACTGCACAAGGAAATATGAGGCTTGGAGGGCAGAGGAGAAGGTTTGTGAGAAGCCTTGTTTGCCTGTGAGCATCCAGGAGGATTGTACTGAGAGTTGGCTAGCTATGAGAGCTAAGGCTGGGTGTAATTCTGAGATATTTCCTCCTTGTGTGATAATACAGATAGCTAGGTTTTTAGCTTAGGCTTTCCCTAGAGTATTCTTCTGTGTTTCATGTGCATTGATTCTTCTTCTAGTTATATGTGTTCAGCTTGATCTTGCTCAAATCTATTAAGCTTCTGCAAGTTTGATTGTAGAAGTAGATTAAAGTATTTTTCTTTAGTTATATTGCATTATCAGGTTAATCTAGAGTCAGAATTTCCTCATGGTATCAGAGCAAAGGATATCGGAGCAGTGAATAGTATAGGGAGAAGAGAATTCGAAGTTTGAAGTTCGAGGTTGCAAGTGCAAATCAAACTCATCTCATACTTCAAGGTTGGTTTATGGCGTTCTATGGCTTGAGACTCGAGTATGCCTTGGATGGCAGCTTGAATTTCATAGCATGGAAAGATTGCATGGAGGATGTATTAGGAGACAATGGCTTGAAGGATTTCATTGATCAAGAAATCCAAAAGCCAAGTTCAACTAATGCATAAGAGTTGGCTAAATGGAAGATGTGTGTGGCGAGGGCAAGGTGGATCATCCTTGAGGGAGTTTGAGACCATATTGTCTCAAGTCTCCATGGGAAGGATACTCCATATTCAATGTGGAAGACATTAAAGGACCTCTAATAGAACAGTAGTGACCAAAGGAAATTGGCACTCAAGGACAAGCTTCGAAGAATCAAGATGGAGAACTGCGATACTATTTCCGCATATTTGAAGAAGCTCACCACTTGCAGATATGAGCTTAGCAGTGTGGGAATAACTATTGTTGATGATGATATGGTGAGCCTCACTCTCCTTGGCCTTCCAAAGAGCTGGAATAGCTACCAGGACTTTGTGAATGGAAGCGAGAAACTGTTGGATTGGGAACGACTATGGTCGGATCTCATGCAAGAGGAGATAAGGAGGAGCACACGAGATGGTTCTTTGTCTAAGGATGATGAAGAAAATCTATCCTTAGTAAGTAAGACAAGGAAAGGGAAGGGGAAGGCATCCAATTTTGAATCAAATTCTTCTCATGGAGGGAAGAAGGTTGACAAGTCTAAAGTGATATGCTTTAAATGTCACGAGATGGGTCATTATGTGACTAATTTCCCATCGAAGAAGTCCAAGAAGGGATCATCAGAAGGATCTAAAGGTGAGGCATTAGCCTCTCAGTTCGAGATGGAATTCACCCTCATCGCATGCATGGTGTCATCGATGATGGGTTTTGGTTGGTTTATTGATAGTGGAGCCTCATTCCACATGACTGACAATAAAAGTTTATTCAGTACCTTGGAGGAGAAAGACCTCGAGATGTGCATAGATATGGGTGACGATGAAAGGTATAGTGTTTCAAGAATGGGAACGGTTTCTTTCCAAAGGGAGCATGGATCTCCTCTCACCTTGACAAATGTGAAGTATGTGCTTGGACTGAAGAAGAATTTAGTATCGATCGCGATGTTGGAGGACAAAGGCTACGATTTTTTCTTCAGTAAAGGAAAGGTTTTCCTTAAACACTTCACCAAGGGACAGGTGAAACAGATCGGTTCATGAGTCAAGAACCTGTATTCTCTTGAGGTTCAAGACGCATGCAAAGTCTTGAGTAGCAAGGCAAATGTTAGAGACTTGGTGGTTGATAGGGAGAGTAAAATACCTCTCAACATGCAGTCCCAAAAGAAGTCTCAGACAATTTTGGAGGAGCCACAATTGGAGATGCTGAGAGGAGACCAAGTAGATGCATCCACTCATGCAGAGACCTCTAATAGGGGGAAATTTCGAGCCAAGTGGGTAGAGGGATCACATGCAGCCATACCTCCAGGTGTGAGGTGGGGTGATGTGAAGTGATAGTTTCAAGAAGGCTGAAATTGGGCAAGGTCCATTGAGAGGTTTTATCTCATGGATCGTACCTTGCTACAGGAGCCCAAAGTACATAGTAGCGAGGGGAATCAGTGGGATTGATGCATTCAGAGATCAAAGTGACAAAGGCTAGAGAAGGATTGACAACAATGCATAAAGGCAGAGTCAACAGAAGTGTAAAGTTTTCAGTCAACAGAGGCAATAACAGTCAGAGACTTTGGTGACAGATGGATCATACTAATTTAGGTTGGATGTTTTTTTGTTTCTGGAGTTGCTAGAGCAACAACACTTGAGAGAAGTGTTGCATGCAAAACATTCCAAAGGTTCAGGATCAGGATCAAGTTGAATTCCTTTCTTGTTGAGAGGGAGTGTTGAAAATAGCAGCAAGAAATGATAAAAAAGAATTCATAATATTCTAATTTTAATTTTTCCTTGAGTTAAAATTTGAATTTCAAAAATAATTAATTACTTCATTATGGATTAATTAGTTGGAGAAATTCAAGTTAGAAGTCTTTGTGAAGTCATGCAACATTTATCCCTTAAATTAAGGAGATTATCCCTTAATTAAGGAGATAAGATTGAGTTGTAATTAGTTAGCTCAGTTTACTCAGTTAAGTCCAGTTAAATTAGTTCCAAAATGTTTGAGGAACTAATTGTGAGTTCAGTCAGTTAATGCATGCATGCATGCAACTAGTGTACTCCAGATAACTGAAGATTATCTCATCATTAATTCATGCATGTCTATTCAGAGAAAGACCTAGTTGATCTAAATGTCAAGGACATGTTACTATCAGTTGCATGAGTTTTCCTTTAAAGGAAACTCATCCATGCAGAAGGAACGAGGTTCCTTGAGGATTTTGTAGTTTTATAGGGTGTGAGATCAGTGTGTGATCAGTGTTACACTTGGTAACAACCGGATCACCCACCAGAAATTGCGCAAGGAAATAGGAGGCTTGGAGGGTAGAGGAGAAGGTTTGTAAGAATCCTTGTTTTCCTATGAGCACCTAGAAGTATTGTACTAAGCGCTGGCTAGCTGTGAGAGCTAAGGCTATGTGTAATTCTAAGATATTTCCACCTTGTATGATAATACAAATAGCAGGGTTTTTAGCTGAGGCTTTCCCCATAGTATTCTTTTGTGTTTCATGTGCATTAATTCTGCTTTTGGTTATATGTGTTCAGCTTGATCTTGCTCAAATATATTAAGCTTCCGCAAGTTTGATTGTAGAAGTAGATTAAAGTATTTTTCTTTAGTTATATTGCATTATCAAGTTAATCTACAATCTGAATTTCTACACATATGATACTATAATAGTGGCAAATTTAGGTAAAAAATAATATCTTAATACATCTTCCATTTATTTTATTAGTAAAAACATAACCCATATTGAACTCAATTATATTGTCCCCAAAAAAGAGATGTTAGTAGTTGTACATGCAATAAAAAAATTGACATTATGTTATCAGTTATGAATTATTTATCCAGACTAATCATTTTGTCATTAAATATTTGATGAATAACATTATTACTAATGGAAAGATTACATGACAATCGTAACTACTGTAGGAATTCAATATCACTATTATTGGTCGTCCAATAAGGGATAATCAAATCACATACTTTCTATCCCTCTTAAACAACCTTTGTGAGATTGTCTTAGTTTTTTATGATTTTCCAGATGAAAATTTATTTGGTATATTAATTAAAACATCATGGTTTTCTAATGTGAAAGCTTATTTTTCTTCAAGAAAATTACCACCTTATTTTACTTTAAAGGAGAAAAATAAAATAATAAAGAAAAGTGCAAGATATAGTTGGATTAACAAGAATCTTTTCTAAATAGGATCTCATTTTGTTATTAGATGATGTGTTAGAGAAGATAAAATATTTGATATTCTTAAATATTTTCATGATGGACCTTATCGTGGCTATTTTGCAAACAAAAGGACTTCCTATAAAATCCTTAATCAAGGCTATTATTGGCGTGTCGGGTGCAACCCAACTTGACCTAGTTTTTGATGAGGAATCTGCATTTTGTGGAGCAGAGTATGAAGTAAAGAATGCAACGAAGCACAGAGTGGACCGTGCAATGCAATAGAAAAGCGCCAAGTAGACCTCAAAGTAGATATGCCACGTGATATATGGGCTTTGTGGTTGGCCGGAGCCCCTCCTTTTTGTAAAATAATGTAATGTTGTAAAATATCAATGGTTTTCAAACCATAGTAGCTTGTATTAGGGGAATCCATGGTATGTGGACCATGGTATTTTGATGATATATCCTTCGATGTAATAGTAAATATAGGGATCAATAATAAGAAGAAGAAACATATTTATGGTCCATATATATGTTTATGATCGAATTATTCTGATTTGTAGCTTGTGGCGAAGAAAAGGCTCTACCGTTGAGTGCGCAGACGACTTGCAACTTAGTGCACAGGTAAAGAACTGTTTTTTGTACAAGATTCATTATTATAAGCAACAGTTCTTGTGGACGTAATCCCACATTGCAATGAACCACGGTAAAATTTGTCTTCGTGTGTATCTTTGCTTATTATCTGTTGTAGCATAAAAGTTTATTACAGTGCATTTTATTACAACGTAGTGATGATTATGGGTTTATATGATATGTTTGTGTGATTAAATGGATGTGGAAAAGTAATCTATGTATGCTAAAGATAAAATAACATAAAAATACCACATTGCATCATCCCTCAAGGTTGCAAAAACCTAGTTCCACATCCTCCCATAGTCACTTCGGGTGAGACTGCGATATGCTTGCAATTCATTGTCGAAAGGGCAAGTGATTAAGGGTTTTGTTGGTGTGCAGTATAGGTCAAACCTGGGTCAGCCCAATCATAATGAGCAAATGG
The DNA here is from genome assembly GCA_000404065.3 of Pinus taeda. NCBI lineage: Eukaryota > Viridiplantae > Streptophyta > Pinopsida > Pinales > Pinaceae > Pinus > Pinus taeda. The sequence goes on along the minus strand of APFE031085493.1, from coordinate 57,995 downwards.
TTTTGTTTTTGGGACCGATATTTGTTTGAGGGATATGTTTATGTGGCATCCATCGAAGAAGGAGATTCAATATTGGTTAGAATCGAAGGAGCGAGAATTTTCAAATCAAGAGAACAAAAACCCTCATCTGAATTCTAAAGCTTGGTTACAAAGATATATTTTCACTAATCAATATGGAATTTTATTCACATCATTTTTTTTTTAATGGTATGAGTGGATATCAAGGTTGATTGAAAGAAATACCTATTTTAAGGGTGGTGAATCTATGATGTGGACTCTTGAATTGATACAATGACTCATGAGCACTGACAATAGGAGAATATGAGATGGATCAAGTTATTCTAGATTTGGTATCTAATGCTAATATTTGGACAAAGAATACATGGGAATTAATGGGTAAGCCAAAGCTACAATGGTCACCTATCTAGTTAAGGATGGAAAATCAGCAAAATATCTTCCCTTTAGGAAGACTACCAGGTGTAACAATGAATATTGAAGGAGTTCACACTACTATTGACTTTGAAGTAATAGATATCATTGATGATAGTAACCATTATCCTACATTACTTGGACTTGATTGGGAATTTGATAATATGGCCATAATTAATCTGAAGAAGAGGCAGATAATATTTGAAGGAAGAAATATGAGAGTAATTGTTCCCTTGGATCCATCAAAATGAGTAAGATATACAGAACTAGTCAAAGAAGAGTATAGTGCAAATGATATAGATAATATCTATCAATTGACAGCACAGGAAAAATATTTTGCTAACCCTACTACAAAAGGTAAGTTGACTTGGGAGCATGATAGTTATTGTGCATCAGACTTGGAAGAAGAATTGGAGAATTGGCAGAGCATGTTACATGAAGTATCTAAAAGGCATTGTGCAATAATTTCCAAATCAGTTCGATGCAGGACATATGAGGTATGTAATATGCCTTCTTATGATGGCTTAAGTGATGTTAATATTTTTCTTGATGAATATGAGGAAGGTTCCAGAAAGTCAAATATTGTTAGCCTTCCATATATCCCTGAAAGCTACTACCGCTAGATGGTGGGGTGCACACAAGAATAATATAAAAGGATAGCAAGAATGTCGAAGATTGATGTGGATAAGGTTTGGACAGATAGATATAGAAATAGAGATAAAATATGATGGTCAAACTAACCCTAGGAAGCCTATCTGGTTATGCACTACAACATGGAAGGAGATTCCACAACAAGAATGGGTACATGGATTCATTCATACATTAGAAACAATCCTTAAGAACTAGTACTTAGAAATAGAGCTTTGACATGGTACAATAAATTGGAAAGACATGGTTGATGGTTACATATTGACCTTCAGCTTTGAAGATGATTGTACATACATAGATTTTTCCCTTCAGATAGTTAAGAAGAAAATATTTGAGATTGTAACTCCACTGACATGGAAACAACATGATTGGGTTGCACAGATATAAAATGCACTAGAATGTTATAACCTTACTGTAGAAGAGGAAGAAGATCCTCACAACATTGACATAGTAGAATCAGAAGGATACCATGAAGTAAATGGACATGAGTTAGAGATACCAGATATAATGAAGCCACTGAAGACCAAGAAGGTGAACATAGGATCAAAGAAGGAACCAAGTTTGCAACAATATGAGATTATTGGGATGAAGAGACATTCAGTAAAGTTACAGATTTACTTCATGAATATCAAGAATTGTTTCCCACAAAGTTTTTAGAAATGAAGGGTATAGTAGGAGATTAGGATTTATTAAGATTCCCCTTAAACCTAATGCGAAGCCACTTAAGAAAAGACCTTATAGATTGAACCCAAAGTATAAGGAGAAAGTAAAGATAGAGTTGGATAAGATGATAGTAGCAGGAATTATTGAACCAGTAGAAGAATCATAATGGATAAATCCTATCGTGGTGCAAGAAACGTAAACTCAAGGAGAAATCAGGATCTGTGTTGATTTGAGGAAGTTTAATGATGAATGTTTACATGATCCATTCCCTACCCCTTTCATAGATGAAGTGTTAGACAATGTAGGAGGTCAAGAAGCTTATTCATTTATAGATGGATTTTTAGGTTATCATCAGATTAGGATTGTACCTGAAGATCGGCATATGACCAAATTTGCTATAGAATGAGGCTCATATCAATATACAGTAATGACTTTTGGATTAAAGAATGTCCCTGCTATATTATCTAGAGTGGTGGTTTCATCTTTTAAAGAATATATCCACAAGTTTTTGGAGGTATACTTTAATGATTGGACAGTATTTGGGCTATTAAGCAAACATATTGAAAGTTTAAGACTTATGCTTGATACATGCAGACAATATCAGATCTCCTTGCATTTAAAGAAGTGCATATTTTGTGTACCTTTTGGTATACTGTAGGGACATATTGTTTGCAAGAAAGGATTAATGGTGGACCCTACTAAGATTGTTATCATTGTGAATTTTCCTTCACCTAAGACAGTAAGACAGCTTCACACTACATTGGGACATAATGGGTATTAGAGGAAATTCATCAAAGGGTATACGCAGATCACTGGGCCTATGGAGAGGTTGTTAGAAAAGGATGTAACTTTTCAGTGGAATGAAGAATCTCAAAGGAGCCTTGACATATTGAAAGATAAGATGGTAGTTGCACGTATATAAGTGTTCCATGATTGGAATAAGGAATTCCATGTCCACGTGGATGCCTCTTGTATAGATTTGGGAGTGGTACTAACATAACCTGGTGAAGGAGAAATTGATGATCCTATAGCCTTTGCAAGTAGAAATTTATACAAGGTAGAAAAGAATTACACAACTACAGAAAGAGAAGGATTGGCTATGGTATATGCTTTGCAGAAATTTAGACATTATTTGTTGGGATCACATTTTAAAATGTTTGCAAATCATTCTACACTGAAGTATCTAGTTAGAAATCTTGTCTTAGGAGGAAATATTTGCAGATGGTTACTATTATTTCAAGAATATGAATTTGAGATCATTGTGAAACCAAGAATACTAAATGCAAGACCTGACCATTTGTAAAGGTTCGAAACAGTGGAAGAACCAACCAACATAGAAGATAATCTTCCTGATGCACATTTATTTGCAATCAACATTGCAAATGACCATTTTGTAGATATCATTTAGTTTTTGAACATAGGAATGGCTCCTTCAAAATATACTACGCAGTAGAAGAAAGAATTAGTGGTTAAAGGAGTTGATTTTTCATTAATAGCAGTACAGTTATATAATATGGGACCAGATAAGATACTACGCAAGTATGTCTCTGAATATGAAATAGAGATGATTCTAATAGAGGCTCATGAAAGCATAATTGGTGGAAATTATGCAGGGAAAGCTACTGACCAGAAGATTTTGAGAGTAGGATTATGGTGGTTTACACTACAAAAAGATGCAAAGGAGTACTGCGTAGCTTGTGATGTATGTCAAAGAACAGGAAAACCTTCAAGAAGAGATGAGATGCCACTAGTACCACAAGTTACATTACAAGCTTTTGATAAATGGTTTATTTATTTTGTTGGATCTATCAACCCACCTAGAAAGAGGATTGGTATGAGGTACATAAGAACTACAATTGATTATTTGACAAGGTGGTTTGAATCACAACTAGTAAAGGATTGCAGCGTAGAGACTACTTCAAAGTTTAGTTTTTAGTACATACTATCGATAGTTGGATGTCCAGATATTTTAATGAGTGACCAAGGTTCCCACTTCCTGAATAAAACCATTGAAGCATTGACTAAGGAATTCCTAGTCTATCATCATAAGAGTACTCCTTATCACCCTCAGGCCAATGGAACAGTAGAAGAATTTAATAAGATTTTGGAGAATGAACTTAATAAGTTACGCAATGCGAACAAACATGACTGGGACCTTAGAATCCCAATAGTATTATGGACTTATAGGACTACATGCAAGAAGTTGACAGGTCAGACACCCTTCAAATTAGTTGATGGGCAAGAAGTTGTGATGCCCATGGAATACGTTGTGCCTAGCTTGAGGATTGCAGCTTTTACAAATATGGAGGACCTTGACATAATGGAAGAAAGAATGTCGCAGTTGATTGCTTTAGAGGAAGATAGATTTATAACATGATTCCATCAACAAGTAAAAAAAGTAAGAGAAAAGGCTTGGCATGATAGACATATTAAGTAAAATAAGTTTCAAGTAGGAGACCTTGTTCTCCTATATGATAGTAGGTTTTTGAAATTTCTAGGGAAATTCAAGATGAATTGGTTGGGCCCATACATTATCAAGCATGTTACTAATGGAGGCACAATTCAATTAGTAAAGTTAAATGGAGAATTGATTTAGGGAAGAGTAAATGGAAATAGGTTGAAGATGTACAGGGACAAGCCTTCCCCTACAGCTTTGTTCTAAGGAAGAAAGGAGAAAATTCGTAGTGCCACCTACAATTGAAAGTGGACACAGGACTATAAACTACACTGTAGAAATAACTTCGACATGGGAAGTTACTTCACTACAATCTATATTATGTCGAAGTACATAGAAGATGTGACGTAAGACGGATGTTTGCTACACTATGGGATGCGTTGAAGTTCACCGGAAAATAGAAATATGACCATTAAAAGGGGAAAATATGTGGAAAGTTGCATTTATGAGGACAAATTAGCAAGATCTAAGGATCGATGTGCAATTAATGAACACAATCTAAATGCAATCTAGACAAAATATGATCTAATGATGGGGTTTGAATTTCAGAATTTTTATAAAAAGTCGTCTCCCGCCCAGATTGAACACTTTGTTGAATTAAGAATTTGACTACTGATAGTGTGAATAAATTGCAAAGAATTTATTCATGAACATCTTGTCAACTGAATAATGTGTGCATATATTCAATGAGAGAGGCTTAGAAGGAGTCATGGAAGCAACCGTTGGTACGACCACAACATCAACTGAGATGCCCATGGTAGCATCGCCCATAGCAGCATCAGCACAAAAATAGTGGAGATTTCCAAGGAAGAAACTGACCAAGGAAGAGAGAACTAAGAAGAAACAGGATAAGAAACCTATCAAACCTCAACAACAAATCGACAAAGTAAGAGATAGTGAGGACGAAGAAGAGCATGGAGAGAAGATGGAAACAGAGGGCATAGCATTTTCGCCTCTACCACCACACATTCTGCCGAGGAAACCAAATGAAAAGCCTATCAAAGACTCGAAGGATGCAAATCTCGGCACCTTCACACACCTACTACCAAAAAAAATACCATTTACTAAGGAATTACTTCGAAAAATACCACAACTAAAGTTCGTGGATTATGACTTTAACAACAGGAAGAAGTACACATAGTTCACAACAAACTGATATTTGAAACAAGTGCACTACCCAAACAACAGAGTAATAAGGCTAGAACCACGACAATGGGAAAATGGGTTGGCACAATCAAGACTATTAATATGTTAAATGTGTCGCACTTTGGCAGAAGTCTAGGGAACACAACGTGTTTGTTAGTTCTCATGTTGGTGCACGATAGATGCTTATGGATGGGAAATAAGATCCCCATAGGCCCAATATTAATATGGAGGATCACGAGAATACCATACCAATGGTAGAACCCTGTGGAGGAGTTCATCAGAAAATATCAGGACCGCGTTATAGCAGACAATATGAAGAATAATTTTAAGCTAGAAAAATGAAAGAGGGGATACCAATTCAATCAGTGACCAGGGAGTTCGCTTCATAGTGCACATACTAGCTGGAAAGATCATGAGAAAGTGTCAGGCAAATCAAGATCCTACGTTAGTGGTTTCCTTAGCCGCTCATTATACCAACGGGGTTCAATACAACTAGGCTGAATACATGTGCAAGGAATTTCTAGATGATTGTCGCGAATTCCAGGAGAAAGGTACCACGTTCCATTATGTGTGGTTACTTTTGGTTATTGCAATGTTAGCATGGAGAGAGATGAAGGATTCACATTCCCCTCGATAACATCAAATTTCTATGACGCTGCGTGGTATGCCTCAATATGGTTTACCAATGGAGAACAAGATGTTCTTCATATTGTATCATATGGATTTGCATATGGTAGTGAACCAACAATATCACATGTCATTGAGCCTATACGAGAAGTATAACATTGTTGCAAAGTTTAAGGAAGATTTTGATACAGTATAAATCCAAGCACTCATGGATACAAAGAAGGAATGGCATGCCCTACCATACTTAGTCACAGAAAATGATCTGTTAGAACTAGTACAAAAATGGCCCACAGAATGGATGATTGCACTCGAGACGGAGGTAGGAGATAATGTGACAAAAGAAGAGGAGGACACTTCACAACACAACGAAGCATGTGGAAAAGAAAATGACAAGGATCAGGATGGGCATGAATAAGAAGAAGAAGAGCTACATGACGAGGGTCACCAAGATCCTCTAGAAGAGAAGAACATGTAATCATAAAAGAAAAAGACAAACCTTGGTGTCACAAAAAAAAAATGAAGGTAGACGGTGAATCTTCCTCAAAGAAAAATAAAAACAAGGCAGATAAAACGAAGGATATCATGGTCCTTACTTATGGGGACCTGGAGCAAATCGGAGATAGGATTTAGGAAGTGAAAACTGAATCCTGGAATAGAGTAGAAGATCGCTACGATGCACTTTTGACCAGTGTCACAGAGTGGATTGTAGAATTGAAGATATTGGTGTAAACTGTCAGGCAACCAACACTAATAGAGGAAAGGGTTGGAGTAGAAAGGCAGATAGAGCCTATGCTTGTAGCAAAGTTAGCGCAGACACCTATAGGAGCCCTACAATTTGAATTTGTCGAGCTATAGAAGCAGGCTAAGGAATGGAAGCATGTCAATATGAACATCACAGCAGTACCATTTCTAAGACTACAGGAGATTCACATGGAGGTAATTAAAGATATGAATTTATGCGAATAACACACCTCACAGCTAAATATTCAAGTAGAAAAAGAGTGATTTTTTCTTTGGAAGAAGCTCAAGCAGGTGATCCAAGAAAAGGATCAAATAGCATAGGATCACTAGAATATTAAGGAAGTAGTGGAAGCAACATGTAAAGATATTCCAAGCCTTGATGTCTGAGAGGAAGAGCTAGTAGAACATAAGGTTGTGAAGCTCGGCCTTGAAGTAAAAGGGTACAAGGAGAAAATTTCTGCAGTGTAATTCAAATACGAAATGGAAATTAATGAGCAAGTTACAGCCAACTATGTCACAGGAAATGAGAGATCAAAGGGAGACTGAGCTAAATATTGTAATGGCCAACGTCTCCGCAACAGTGGCAGACTATGGAAAACTCTTAGACGAAAGTTTGTAAATTTGGACTTCACTATAGGAAGATCCAAATGTACAAAAATTGCAAGAAGAAATGTAGTAGAAGCAACAATAGTTAGAGGATATTCAAGAATTTGTGAATACCTTACCAATCTCACAGAAGCTCGCAAAGATCAATGAGTCAAAGGCCTTCCAGAAGAAAATTGATAAGATAAAGAAAGAAGAACGAATTTTGACAGAGAGGACTTATCCCTGGCAGGATAAGGCCCTCCAACTATCGTAGGTAGTGGATGAGAACCTTCAAGAGCTTCAACATAGGGAGATAGAGTTGGTACTAAAGGTTGCATAACATGTGATAGAGGAAATGCTGGAGGAAGTGCACAGTGAGGAAAAACAGGTAACAAAGACTCTGCAATAGTTCAACCAAGGCTACAACAACATCGCAGCAAAAATTAGAGGCAAAGCAGTTGAATGACTCGGGACGAGTCACATGTGAGTATTGCAGGCATGTTGGGCACAAACCAACTTGGCCTAGTTTTTAGTGAGAACTCCACATTTTGTGGAGTGGAGTGCAAAGTAAAGAATAAAATGGAGCATGAAGTGGACCACACAGTGGAGCAATGGAGAACCAAGTGGACCGTGCAATAGATATATTGTGCAATATATGGGCTTCAAGGTGGGCCAAAGCCCCTCCTTTTTGTAAAAGAATGTAATTTTGTAAATGATCAATAGTTTTTAGCCCATAGTAGCTTGTACTAGGGGAGTCCATGGTATGTGGACCATGGTATTTTGATGATATATTCCTCGATGTAATAGTATATATAAGGATCAATAATAAAAATAAGGATCATCTTTATGTTCCATATCTATGTTTATGGTCGAACTATTGTGATCTATAGCTTGTGGCGAGGAAAAGGCTCTGCAACTGAGTGTGCAGAGGCCTGATTTTGCAGTTGAATAGGTAGACAACCTGCAGCTTAGTGCGCAGGTCAAGAACTATTTGTTGTACAAGATTCATTATTATAAGCAATAGATCTTGTGGATGTAGTCCCACATTGGGATGAACCATGGTAAAATTTGTATCTTCACGTGTATCTTTTCTTATTATCTGTTGTAGTGTTGTAGTTTATTATAATGCATTTTATTACAATGCAGTGATGATTATGGGTTTATATGATATGTTTATGTGATTAAATGAATGTGGTGAAGTAATCTATGTATGTTAAAGATAAAAGAACATAAAAATACCACATCAAATCATCCCTGAAGACCATGGAAACCTGGTTCTTCATCCTCCCATAGTCACTTCGGGTGAGACTACGATCTGCTTGTAGGTTGTTGTAGAAAGGGTGAGTGATTAAGGGTTTTGTTGGTGTGTAGTATAGGTTGAACCTGGTTTAGCCCAATCATAACCAACATGGCCATCCTTATTAAAATATGTAAGAAAATATGTTCAAAGCTATGATAGTTGTCAAGGGATGGGTCGACCAACAACACCTCATGAACTTCCCCTACGACCACAATTTCTTCTAGATCCATTTGAAAAATTCACTCTATATTTTGTTGTACCAATCAGCCCTAAGTCAAAAGGAAAAAGCTACATTATAGTGTGTACTAACTATGTTACCAAATGGGCACAAACTAAGGCATTGGCAAGATCTTATGATCTATCACTGGTTAATTTTCCCTTTAAAGACATTTTTTCATATTTGGAATTCTTGAAGATATTGTCATAGACCAGGGATTACAATTCACCTCCAAAGTAGTACTTGAAGTAGTGGAGAAATATAATATCAAGCACATAAAATCTACTTCTTATTTCCCACAATTCAATGGTCAAGTAGATTCAACCAATAAGATTATAGAAGCAATCATCACTAAGATAGTCTAACTAAATAGGAAGGACTAGGGAGATAAGCTTCTAGAAGCTTTGTGGGCATATAGAACCATTGGAAAAGTGTTATTGATTTTACTCCTTATGAACTAATGTTTGGTGAGGAAACTCTTCTTCCAATTGAATTCCAAGTCCAAACATTTATTTTAGTAGAAAAATTAAGGTTAGACTTGTCTATAGCTTAAGAATAAAGAATCATGTGATTGAATCAACTTAATTAAACTAGAAAAGAGGCACTAAAAAATAACATGATCATCCAACAACAGAGGTCAAAATGAGATGATAAATTCATTCTAAGAAAAAGGGGTTCAAATTTGGTGATTTCCTTTGCGCTTTGATTCCAAATTCAAAGATTTCAAAAGAAACTCCACCACTCATTGGGTAGACCCCTATGAAGTAGAAGAAGTGTTTGATAATGGATCACTCAACATAAAGAAAATTGATGTGGAAGTAATCTCATTTGTGGTTAACAGCCGCGTATTGAAGCTCTACAACAAACCAGTCATCCAACATGATTTTATTTCCGTAAACTTTCAGTGAGTTGAGATGTAGGTTGTGAGTATTGATAGCAATACTTGTACCCCTCTTCCATGTAGAAACCTACGTTTCCAATTGAAAAAAGGAAAAAAAATATGAAAAAAAAATGTTTATTTGTGAAAAGCCAGGATCCTATCACATCCTAAACTTCAATTTTCATCGTAAAACCAAGCAACTAGCTAATGAAAATTCCAAATAAAAGATCCATCCAGTAATTTTGTTTCAAAAATTTGTAAATACTCCCAAATTACGATTAGGAGAATCTGAGGAGAATACTTGAAAAAAATTCAAACTCTTGTATACATCTTTACTTTCATAAATTATGTATATGATGTGCATAGAATTTATATACATCCAAAGTTTTTAATCTTATTCTACTACAACTCATTCATTATGTACATGACTTGATTAAAGATGATAAGTGCTTCTAGAGCTTCATAGGAAAAGAGCATTATCATCCATCCAAGACAAGAAGATCATTACGCTTTATCTTATATTCTCAATGAAATCACAACCTTTGTTGATCATAGGAAACATAATAAAGAAATTAGAAGCCTATCAGAGAAAAATTGGACTTAATTAAAGAGGTTGAGAAACTTAAAGTGGAAAATAAGAAATTGAAAGGAGAAAAACAAAATCTTCATCAATAAAGGAGAACATTTAAGACCAAGAACAAAAGGCTAAGGAAAACTATCAAAGAAATAAGGGACCTAACAACAATATAATCAACTCTATTTATCATCATCAAAGGGACCTGATAGAAGCATAATTAGCTCTATTTATCATCCTCTTAGGGACTTTAAATTAGCTCTATATCATCATTATCATAGGGGTTGGAATCAGTTATATCATCATCATTAGAGGGTGTGAAGTCAACCAAATTGTCATCATCGAGGACCTATCAACAACAAAAAGTCAGCTACATCATCAGCAAATGCCAGCAAAATTAATATGAAACTATCTGCATAAAAAACGAGATTTGGGAATTTGATTTTCAATGTTTAAATTATTACATTTAACTTTTGAGTTAAGAAATTTTCAATAAATACCATTGTCCTAAAATTTCCTTATCACAAAATTTTGATGGTCCACGATTTAACGTTTGTGTTTAAACACTTCATAAGACCCTTAAAAGTATTCCTCATAATATCTCAATTTATAAGACATTCTCTTAAGAACCTTATATTATCATACATCCTATTTTTCCACAATATTAATCTCTTATATGACCATTTTCCTATATTACCTTACCTTATTATTCTTCCTAGTATCCCTACAACCATATGAAAATATTGTTGATAAATGGGGACATCATATAAAATGAAAAAATAAAGAGTACAAAGGTCAAATCATAAAATCCTAAGTAACCATACTAAAGAGACAAGTATCTTCTTTATAATGGCACCATTAGCGGAGATAAAAGGGCATTATAACAAATCATTAGGAAGTGAATGTCATACAAGATTATTACAGGACTGAAAGGTCAAGGTATAATTGTGAAAGCATGAGCTTCTATAGAAATTTTCATAACACTAAAACTTATGAGTGACATAAAAGGAAATCAACCTCCAAATAAAGAGACAAAATGAGTAGTAATTTTATGTTTTTGAATGCACAAAACAAGTCTCATACCATACTCTATTTTTCAAGCATATCAAACTTTGTTTTTCAAGGATATAAATGACCATTTGAAGAGAGAAATAAATCTAGTCTAAATACAAGTGTAAAAAAAATAATTCAAAATTGGAATATTTGTTAGTTTGAGAGAAGTGTGAAAATTCAAGTGGATCTATTTATGACCCAACTATACACATAAAGAACCAAATTTGCAAACACAATTCTATAGTGAGTTGAGCACTATATGTTTTGTGGCCAAAAAGGAGAACAAATTAATTTTTTAGCACGTGGAAATGATTGAAAAGGGAACCATGAATACCATTTTCATGAGTTTATCATAGGAAGGAACAAACTCATGGAGAAGAACATATAACAATTGAGCAGCACAGGCATGCAAATGGCATCATAGAGCTATGATTTTTAACAAGAAAATTAGCACTAGTATGCATGTAAGTTAGCTTGAAATCCCATATTACATATAAGTAATGGAAAAGGGGCACAATCAGTAGTGAAATGTTCACTTAGGAAACTATACACTCAGGAATTTAGAAACTCCTAAAGGAAAAGATATTTTCTTAAATTGATAATTACTTGTGATATTATTATGTTCTTATTAACTTATTTATGTTCTTTATTTATATTATTCTCATCAAGCAATCATCAAATAAAAAACATGAAGATCAGGGACACCAGAAGTAGGCACTCAACCAGGGCGAAAACCCCTATATAAGAGAAATCCCAGTAAAAAATTCTTCGTTTATTAGATTGAAAATGAGATAGACCAAGAAGTTAGACCGATAGACCTTCCCCCTCCACCAAGCCAACCTTCCAATATGATTTAGTATTTTATTCTTATCCAACATCTTCATCCCATCAATAATCCGGATATTTGACTTCCCAACAATAGAACTTCAACCCCCAACTATAGAATTTCAACCTAGAAACAACACTATAGTTTCATCCCTCCAACACCTTCAATTCCTTAGCATGTGTGAGATAAGAAAGAGAAAATTTTGACTTCCTTAGGTGGATAATGTCCACCTTCTTCTTCGCTAGCCATTTTCTTTTCTTCTCTTGAAATTCGTACTTTTTCTAGCCCTAGAAGTTTCAGATCGAACTTTATGAGTGACAGTGACAAATGAGATCAGGTTGTTTCCTTTTTATAGGAGTTTCTTCCCCTCAATTAGGTTGACTTGTCCAGTTTGAGACTGACTTGGTGGAGGCCTAGAAGACCTAATTTAAATTGAGATAAATTTATTTCTTGACAACTAGAGCCCAAGAAGGGTCCTTTGACTTATGACATGGACAAGAATACTTGACATTAACCCTAGAATCCTTCAATGGAGGCTTTCACCTAAAGACAATTGACCCAAGCATGAAACCCATCCTCTAATAAGTCAATTTCTTCTATAATAATTATTTTTTCTTTCTTTTTAAAAATACATTCATTATAACTCAAATATAATCATGAATACCGACACTAGTTACACATATATAGAGGTACATGGAATATCTCAAAATGAACTATAAATAGTTATATCACACTCAGTGTTACAAACTAGACTCCTAACCAGGGTATTCTATCTAGGTGGGACTAAGGGGGCTCAATCTTTAGCCAACTCTAGGTACCATAACGCTTTAAGTTCTACCACCAACCTAGGGATATAGGTGTGTATCCAAGTTCGAAGCTCCATGACCAACACCACCCTCCCTCTTCAAGATCTAAACATCAAAACATAGGTCAACCAAATGTCCTCCCAAGAATATTTCCATTAGATGTTTCATCTCTCCCTAATAAACTAAATCAGATATATCCATTTGTCCAAGCATGCTTCCCAAGTGTTCATTCTTCTCATGGAGATATTTACTTATACAAACACAAACCTCAATTAGTATTAAACTTTCAAATATAAGTAAATACAAACCTCTGGGGTCCTTAATCATCCTAATGTTACTTTCATCATCAAGTTATCTGTATAATTTGTTGGAAGATTTCTTCTTATTTTATTTATTTAGAAAATCCAAATACATCCTCATATCTTCTCAAGTATTTTGTTTGCAACTTTATGAGAATTCATCTATAGTACTTTTGCTCACTCTAAGGTATTCACTGTCATAATATTCCCTCCCTCTAAACTAGGGAGATATGCCCTTTATTCTATCTAGACCTCCTCTCAACTTAGGGATATCAACCACTTCCTTCTTCTATGATCTTAAAGAACATTTCATGGTTTCATTCCTTATTATGGTATTAAGGTCATCTTGATCATCATTATTATGCTTCATCACCATATTTAATTCTGAACATATTCAATATCTTGAAGATTATGTACCTTCAAAATATTTATAGAAAGTACAACCAAATATAAACATATAGAAGAATGAAGTTAACTATATTAGAATCATATAGCTATAATGGAAGCATTTAGACTTTTGATATCAAACACCTAAACTTAGTTAGGTTTATAATCAGCGAAAGTTACATACTCAACTTCTTGTTAGGGTTTTGTCACAAACCCTAGAATACACCATCAAGATTTAAAGCAACTCAATCAAGATATTAGTCTCATTATATCTAGGGCCTCAATATTACTTTCAAAGATATATGAAAAACTCTATTATGATTTAACCCTAGATTCCATCTTCGATACACAGATCCTTAGATATCAGAAATTCAATAAAATAAAAATTCTACTATGCATATAAGATTTCAACAATATAAATTTTAGAATTACATGTCAAGACTCTATCAAGAGAAAAACTAGATGAAAAATATGTCATCATATCCTATAATATGAATCTTTAATAAGGCTTTGTTAGAAAACCTATAAATTATACACAAACTAAAACATGATCTTCAATAATTAAGTTAGCATACTTGCATATACATATCTAGGATTCATTTCACATCAATATCTACTAGGTAAACCCAGGACATAAGAATTAACACATCAAAGTTATATATACAAAAATTTCACTCAGACTAGGGTTTCGATCATACAGAGAATATACACCTAGAATTTCATTCCTAGAATCTTACTATAAAAGGTACAAGGGTTTTGCTCATAAACCCTAATTCACCAAACCAAAAATATCTAGGGTTTAAATACATAACTTATAGATTAACAATAAAACCTAAAGGACTAGAGTTTCTATAATAAAAAAAACCTAAGCATCAAAAGAATAGGATTTCTAGACTTCATCGACAACCCTAAGTAGACTAGAGTTTCATAATAAATATTAGCATACTCTTAGAAACAAGAGGCTAGGGTTTTATAATGAACCATAAAGTTTAGGGTTACACAAGAATTATCAAATAATATCATGAGGGTAGATTCAATCTAATGATTAGTCTCCCTAATAAGAATATTTGTGATTCAAAACCCTAGACATAATGTAAAGGAAATTTCAAAAGAAGAATTATCGTACCTTATGAAGAGAACTTTGTAACAAAGCTTATATTCTAAGACATACCTTGAGTTGTTCCTTAACAGACCTTGTAGGATATCAATTCTTGAAGGGATTCCTTTGCAGCAAAACTTCTTCCACGATCCAAGTTCCTCCATAACCTTTATGTATTATGCATTTTTTCCTAACTAAGGAAAATATAAAGAAAAAGGTTATTAGCATACAATCTAAACAAGTCTTGATATGAGGAGGAAACAAAACATGAAAATATGAAACAAAGAATAAGATACTTATATTTTGCTAAGATTGTGGAGGCTCCCTCTTAACCCAATATTGAGGGATACGTATATCAAAATAATTCAAAAATGTTCTAAAACGACATGTTAGACCTACAACCTCTAGAAATCAAAACATAAAGGAAAATAATGCAAAACTTAAATTAGAAGGATATGCAAGGGATAGTATCCCTAAGAATCTCTAGAAAATAAATGTTTGACTTCAAATTCTCTAGCCTTGTCCTTGTTTGGTGGAGCTTCATCAATGACATTCACATGTTCTCTTTCTCTATTCCTGTTCCTTCTATTCTCAAGACATTGACTTTTATAATGACCCATATTATGACAATTTTAGCATTCAATATTTGATAGGTCAACTTTCTTCTTTGGTCCATTGAACTTCTTAAAGGTTCCCTTTTTCTTGTGATGAGTAGAATAGGCATTAGAGGTGTTTTCTTCTTCATCTTCCTTCCTTTTGTTTTACAATGATATTTGGGCTTCTTCTTGATTGCATGCATTCCACATTTGTTCAAATGCTGGAGTATCCTTCCAATTGTTGATTCTTGATGAAAAATCACACCAAGATTTTGGTAGTCCTATAAGAGCAGCAACTACAAGCTCTTTTTCTAGTACAACTCCATCTATTTCTTGGAGCTCATTTCTGATTCTAGATATCCTTATAAAGTAGGATAATATAGTATCATATTTCTTCATCTTAATAGTTCTTAATTCATCCTCGAGGCTTGGTATTTGACAAATGTTCTTTATGGTGAATAATTTGGAGAGAGCCTCATACATTTCTTGATCAGAATCTATGTTTGATATATATGGAATTAGGTTTCCATTAACTCCATCCATTATTAGGTTCATGGCCAAGATTTTAGTTTCTCTGAACTTTTATTTATTTGCTTCATTAGTAGGATTCTTGACTTTTCCTCAAACAAGATTTAAAACTTTGTGCTTTACGAGGATAACATCTATATATCCTCTTTGACATGCCCTATAGTTGGAGGCTCCTTCTAGCTCATTTTCTCCCTTCATTGAGGTTGTCATATTTCCTTTAGGTAGTAGGATTCTCTTCTTATATAATCCTTTTCCTTAATAACATTTGATTGATCCCCTTTTCTTCAATAGATCTTCACTACGTTGGAAATAATACTGAGAGGGGGGTGAATCAATATTTACAAACCAATAACTTTTTCATTTTCATAATCAAATTTATATACGCTACTTCAATGAAGGGAACTCACATGTGGACGCAACTGTTCTTAAGGAAACCAACGTATATCCAATGAACTTATGATTCATTTAATTCATCATGTGTTGATCTTTAATCAGTGCATCAATTCTTTATTAAACATTAAATAGTAACCATTTGCATTAATAACATAATAAACCATCACACATAAGAAACACACATGAACACCAAGATTTAAGGTGGAAACTGAATGTGGGTGAAAACCACCTATTGTTGTCATCTCTATCTTCTTTTAATAATAAGAAAATATGTTTACAATATTGTACTGGTGCAGACTCATTCCAATACGCAAGCACCCACCTACAAAAGGCTACAACCTTCTCTCGGTCTCCAACTTCTACTGGAAGGGAGATACAACCCCCTAGTTCTTATACTAGCCGATATGTTTACTAGTACATAGGCTCTGACCTATAGAAAGCTACAACCTTCACTCATTCTCTAGCTGCTACTAGAAGGGAGCTCCAACACCCTGATCAAATCACCAGCCACTACTGGCAGGAATCTTCGACTTCTGCACTGAAGGCTCCAACCCTTAGTATCCTCCAAGGACCATGTTTCATAAATTTTCATACTGGATACTCCTGGTACACAACAACACTATATATAGGCCACGTTTCATCAAATTTTCACACTGGACCCATCAATAACATTGAAGCTCAAAAACACTCACCACCGCAGTACATCCATCAAATACATCTGCATCAACCAATCACTTAAGCTTAATCATCAATATTTGATATAACTGAAACCCAATCATCAATTTCTGAATCAACCATAACTAAAACAATCAAGCACTGAAGCCTCTGACATACTGAATCAAACAATCACTAAACCTCTGACACAGCTAAATCAACCATTCACTCAAACTTAATCAAATTCAACCAACTAACTAGGACAAACAGATCATTGTAACCAATACATAGATTTGAACCCAGAACACTACATCAAAAGCTAGAACCAACTGTAACCTCAAAAATCATGTGCTAGACTATATACACTTCTTAAATGAAGCCAACCTACATGTATACGCAACTTCTTTTAGCCCAACCTGCATATAACTCTAAAGACATTGAATCATAAAACCTTTGAAGCACAAATTGTACCAATCAATGACATTCTGAAGATCTACTATCAATTTACAGAGTTATAAACAAATAGCAACAAGGATCACCCTTCTTTCTCAATCAATCAATCAATCTGACACAAACTCTTTATGCATTCAGTTTTACATTCAGATCTAAGAAGACTTCATTGACAAACAACAGTAAAATAGCAGCACTGATCTGATAGATCATTCATGCCTAAACATCAAACTTTTCTTTTGCATACACTACTTGGAAGACCCGAACCAGCATGTATACGCACCTTCACCAAAGCGAACCATCGTATAGATATGCAAATACTTACTTATAACTTCACTGCAATTCTAGACTTCAAACATACCTAGATCATCACATATAAAGGATAAAATGTGCATTAGCAATCAGATCTAGCCTATCCATTATCAAATCACATAATGATAAGTCATTATGATCATGATCCATCATTAGATCTCATCCATCATCAAACACTCAGGTGCATACTTAGTTCAGATCAAGCAAAGCATCAGAAACCCATAACATGAATATTTTATTTTGATCTATCACTTCATAAGATATTCATTCCTTGTTCACTTAGCCCTTTGATCTTCTCCTCCTTATATAGTTTTAGCCTTTCTCAATACCTCAAACTAAAACAACACTTAGAGCCCATGGTATTCTTAGACGTGATCAAATAATCGTTACTCCACTCAATATTGTTGGTTAATACCATGGTATTGACTCTTGGTATTCTTTCACCTTAATTTCCTTAATTTTTCATCCCATAGACTCTTTTTCTTCTTTGAAAGTGTATGCATATGTATACGCTGTTTTTGTACAGTATACCCGCGTGTACACACTCTTTTTGTACAGTGAACCCGCGTTACAACTTAACATACCTAAAAATCTCCTTTTTCTTCAACTTCTTGATTCTAATCTGTAGCCCTTTGTTCCTTCATCCTATTCTTTTGTACCATTACTTTGTTCCCTCTGAATAGACCTGTTATAATGTGATTTTCCATTATACATTACTTATGAACTGATTCCTTTGAATTGCCCTGCATTTTGTCATATATGTAAACCCAACCACCATGCATTCTATCACATCTGATATCTCTCCTGTAGATTCATCTAATTACCATATACAAGTGACTTGTTCTGTTGTAAGTGGGTTGTCATCAAGTACAACACATGCATCATAATGCCAACAATCTCCCCCTTTGGACTTGATGGAAACCATATTGGTGTTGATTACTGCAATCAGTAGAAACTATTAGAGATAACAAGCAACGCCAAAATAATCTCCCCCTTTGAGAGCAAGGGCAAAGGGCGAACCAAGATAATCTCCTCCTTTGTTATCAAGGGCAAAGGGCTGACCAAAATGAAGACTTTCATATCTGAACAATTGAATATGAACATTGATCATGCTTTGCCTATGGACATGCTGAATTATCTTATTAAACTCCCCCTTTTTACATGTTGATATGCACTATACCATCCATGCTCCCCCTGATCACATGCAGAGTCTGCAAAAATATTTTCCAAAAGAATAGCCTGACTCTATAACTCAACTATGTAAGTATGACCTTCCTATCACTAATTACTCATACATACATTAATCTCCCAACCAAGTGGGGATATACCAATTGTTTATACATGATTGAAATATAGCAATTATTACATCATCCTTCCCATGCATAGTGGGGGTACAAATTACATCATATGACCAGAAAGGAATCATTAAAAGACTATGATAGATAGAGACATATTATTATATCATGGGCCTTTATATGAACTTTACATCGAATGATATACATGAAATTTATAACAAAGATCAAATATCTAAACAAGACCATGATAGTCATCATCAACTATCATACACCATATATGATCTGCACCATAAGCATCTATCAGCAACATCCAGACCAGCAAACTTTATATGTCCATCATCAGTTCCCAAGATATGACAAGGTAATTATCATCAATCTGTGACAAAGTATGCCACATATAGATATCAACTCATCCTCTTGATCTCATCAAGATCAACTTGCTCTGTTTCCTTAGTAGAAATAGCCTTATCATAACCTTCCATGAATCAAGTAAGCATATGTCATATATCCAAGCAGTAACACAAAACCATTCATATCATATCATATATATGTGAAAACACCATATTCATCATCTATGATCATAGCATCATCATCAAGAACTACATGATCTTTCCACAAGAACCCTCAATACATCAACCATGTATCATCACTAGGGAACATCCTACATCTAATAAGCATCAACCATGACAATCAACATATGTGAGTATCAAACCTATCATCATAAAGTAAGAAGTAATCATCATTATGTGACTAAGTAAGCCATGTCTTTGAATATCCATGTCTTCAAATATCTATGTCTTCATGAGGCCTGTAATAACACCATTCCCTTGGCCAACCAACAATATTTATCAATATGTAACTTAAGTAATCATCCATGTATCCAGCATAATGTATATCCATCAAAGAGATAGCAATATGTATCTAGTAAACCATGAGCTTATAGTCATTTGTCAAGCTTTCTTGATACCATCAATAGCAACAATCCTCAACAATGTGAGAGACAAGAACTATAGGAATCCTGCATCATAACTGCACCACATGAACTTTATGCATCTTTGAAGGCATGATGACAGCACCATAAAAGAAATGAGTGGTTCATCATTAAATAATGAACTTGTGTACTCAAGTTTTGTACCTCCCCTTGTCCTTATGAATATCACCATGTAAGCAACATATATGTATTGTATGAATCATCAAAAAGTCATCCACAATCATCCATAAATATGATCTGAATAACAACTATGTAACCCCAAGCAATACACGTATCATTTGAGACTTCATCACAGGCAACTCATAATCGCAACATAGCATGATGTATCATTTAAATACTTTAGTCACATCAGCATCATCACCATTGATAAGAATCATTAGGTACCAAAGACTTCTAAAAATAATGCCAACAATGCAATATCAGAATCATAGGATATTCTCCCCCTGAACATGTGCCACTCGTTCAGTGTCAGATCTGGTCATTACATATATCAGTAAGAAATATCAAGGCATCATCATCAATCAGATATACATAAAGTTATTAACAACTTATGAGGATCAAAATCACTTCTAAATAATATCCACAAACTGTACTCATCAATCATCAAGATATAAATATAATTGATAATTGTATAAACCATATCAGATCATTTTTCTGTGTCTGTCCCACTGCTTCTTCATCAAACCAACATATATGTGATTGTCCAGCTTCAAACTCGCATATATACGTGACTTCTCTTCATGATAACTTCGTATGAGAATTAGAAATCGAAATTTGATACTCTCAATTTCTTCTAAGTTTGTTCCGTCTGTATACTGGGCTATGCCACATATTTCTGGTTGTGCTTCCTTCTTCTTTCACACCTTGGAGTGTGATGATGTTTGCTCCTTTTGGTATGTTGGCCAAATTTTTCTCTTGCATTCTTTTGCTATATGCCCAAAGTTATTACAAGCATAACATCCTATACGTTTCATATTTCCTCTATAGCAGTTAATGCCTTTGTGACAAAACATATTGCAAGAAAAACAATATCCCTTAAAGTACCTGGAAGCTGATGATCTTTCTGTGTGACGGTTATTAGCTTGAATCATTATACTTCTGCATCTGGCTACAACATGTCCAAAATTATGACATATAAAACATTCAACATTGTTCATTAGAGGAAAGAACAGATTATCACTTCCATATTTAGGAGTAAATGGTTTTCTTTGAAGTCTTTATTTCCTTGGTTGTTGATGGGATTGATGTCTTATCTCCTTGTTAAGCATTTCAGATTTTGCATTAGAGTTCCTTGCTTTAGTTTGTGAGCTAGATTCACCTTTAACAGTTTCATGAAAACCAAGAACAGATTTGATGGCAGGAGACCTTTGACTACTAAGAATATCATCCAAAATCTGAGTACTATCTTGAAATCATAAAAGCTTGTCATTTTCTTCTAATTTACCTTTTAGGATTTTTACCTCAACCTAGTATTACTCTTCCTTTTCAAGATACTGTATTTTCATGATTTCTTTAGTTTTTCTTCCTTCTTCCACTTATTGCCTTAATTCGATAACTTCATTTTCTTATTCTTCAAATACTTGGAGTAGTTCTTCATCCTGCTTATTTGAATTTTTGAGATCTTCTTTTAGAGAAATGACCATAGCTTTAAGACCTTCATAGTAGCTGCTTATTTCTATAAGTTACTTGGTTGTTGTGTCCTTTTCATTCACTTCATTTGTCAATGATGTCACTTCATCTTGCAGCCTTTGACTTTGATCTTCCTTTTCTCTATATTGCTTCTTTATTTTGTTTCCTTCCTCCAACTAGGCTTTTAACCTCATAACTTCTTATTTGTAGGCACATTCTCTTTTATCAATTAGATATTTTGATCTCTAATTGTGCCTGTGAGCTTTTTAAATTCTGCCTCTATTTGATTTCTTTCCCTTTCACCCATAAGAGAAAATTTAGTTGTTTCATTGTCACTTTCATTATCTTCAAATCAATAGAGAAATGTCTCACTAGAGGACAACAAATTCGTACCTGATTTATTTTTCTTGTTCATCTTCATTCTGAGGTGATTCTAAATCTGAAGAGTTTCTTCCAATAAAGGCCAATTGTCTCTCCCACTGTCACAATTCCTTTGAGATGTATTCTTCTTTTCAGGTGCTTTCTTCTTTAGCTTCTTTCCCATTGTTACTAGGAATTTCCTTCAAGCAATCAAGCTTCTTCCAAAGCACCCGCTCTCATACTAATTGTTGGAAATAATACTGAGAATGGGGGTGAATCAGTATTTACAAATCAATAAATTTTTCATTTCCATAATAAGATTTATATACACTACTTCAATGAAGGTGTTGGGTCCCTATAATACTAGTGATTACCCCATTACTATTGTAGTTGTACCCCTTATTAATATTGTTGTGCCCCTATTGCCCCCATATTGTTATTATTGTACCCCATAGAATCCCTCTATTGTTAGTTTTGTGGCTTTATATTATTATTGTTAGGTCGGCTAGATTATATTGTGACTCCTTAGACTCCTATAAATAGAAAGGAGGTTTTGTCATTTTAATCATCCAAGAATTGTTCATTTATGTAATGTAAAGGATGTTTCCCCCTCGAAGAGGCTGAATTATAAGGCATTTATCTATCTTTTCTATCTTCTCTTGAGCTGGTTTCATAACATTTGGTATCAGAGCTTTGGATTTTAGGGTTTCGCTGCTCCAAATAGGTCATCGTGGAATTTTTGCTATAACTTTTTTTCTGTGATGTTTCAGAAGTCACAAAAAAAACCCATTTGAGAAGCAATCGTTTTGAATCTTGGCTCCGAATTTCAAAGCTTTTTGTGCTATATTTGCGGATATATGATCTGAAGAAGTTGGTCTTTTTGCAGACTCCTGAATTACATTCCAAACAGGTGACCTGGGGAAAATCGTCATAACTTTCTCTCTGGGGATCAGATTGAAATTTCGTAAGAAGGTACAGAAAGAGGACGGACTGTAGTTTCTTGTATGCATTTTTCAGATCCAAAAGTCAAAACAGTGACTCGTGGCACGTCGTACAAGTTCACTCTACTGAACTAGTCTATAATCAAGTCACTGTGGGAGATTTCGCATAACTCTTCCTTGGAGAATCCAATTTGGGCCAGACTTGTGGCATTGGAAAAAGGACACAAAGGGATACTACAAGTCACAAATTCAGAACTAGATGATCGGAAAGTACAGAGATACATCAGAGGCAATATCGAGCTCCTACAAAGTGAAAAAATGTGTGTAGATTTTCTTAAATTTTTGCTTAAGCTTGGTTTGAAAATTTATTTTGAAGGAATTCAAAGGGCATAGTAGAGCATTATTATCGGTAACTGATGCCCCGAGAAAAGAAAATGCAAACACCTAGTAAGGAACTTGAAAGCTCTAGCATGACTCATGAAGAAGAGGAAGAAATGCAACATGATATATCAAAATTACAAGACCAAGTGCAACAACTGTCCCTTACACAAAAAGGAACAGGATCTAAGATGGATGGTTTAAAGAAAGATGTAGAAGCTAAGATGGATGGTTTAAAGAAATATGTAGAAGCTAAGATGGACTGTTTAAAGAAAGTTGTAGAAGCTAAGATGATTGACGTGGAAGCTAAGATGGATGATTTGAAGATAGATTTGAAGACAGACATGGACGAATTGAAGATAAATATGAATAAGTTGCTACAAGAAATGGGCACTAAGGGTGAAAGGGTACTAAAGGAAACTCATGATGAGAATAAAATAAATGTTAATCATGATTCCATAGATGCTAATGTTGGATCAAAGACTCACCATATTCCAAAAATCGATATGAGGAAGTTTGATGGCAAAGATCCTGCCACATGGATATTACAGATGGAGAAATTCTTCGATCTCAATAATGTGCAAAACACACAAAAGGTACGTATGGAAACTTTATATTTGGAACCAAATCAGTTTGTATGGTATCAATGGCTTTGCTCTCATAAACAATTTATCACTTGGGCAAAAAGAATTGACAGCACATTATGAGGATACAAAAAGCAACACTTTTTTTAGCCAATTGATAAGTCTCAAACAAAAGGGTTCAATAATGGAGCACATTGAGGAGTTCCAAAAATTGAACATAAGGGTAAAATATATTCCAGAGGAGCATAGGATTGATGTGTTCATAGGGTCTTTAAAGGATAATATCCAACA
>APFE031085493.1:14682-30077 GCA_000404065.3 Pinus taeda | reverse complement strand
TTAAAGGATAACCTCGTGTTGGCACAAAATAGAATGAAACAACAGGCAGATCAACATCGTAGCGAAATAAGTTTTGATGTAGGTAATTGGGTATTCCTACGGCTACACCATATAAGCAAATGTCCCTCAAGCAAGCTAAGAAGGATAATAAATTATCACCAAAGTATTATGGTCCATACAAGGTGTTGCAAAAGATTGGTACTATGGCATACAAATTGGAGCTTCCTGCAGCTTCTCGATTGCACCCCGTTTTCCATGTTTCATGTTTAAAGAAGGTTATAGGCGACAAGCTCCCAGTTCAAACAATATTTCCAGAACTTGACGAGGAAGGAAAAATTATATTGGAACCGGAAGCAGTCACAGAAACAAGAACTCGATAGCTATGAAATCGTTCAATTTCAGAGTATCTTATCAAGTGGAAGAACTTATCCGCTGAAGATTCCACATGGGAGGATGAGAATTTTATACAGAAGCATCCAGAACTACTCAAGTGTTGAGGACAACACTTTTTTAAGGAGAGGGGCATGTTGGGTCCGTATAATACTAGTGATTACCCCATTAATATGGTAGTTGTACCCCTTATTAATATTGTTGTGCCCCTATTGTCACCATATTGATATTAATCTGCCCCATAGAATCCCTCTAGTGTTATTTTTGTGGCTCTATATTATTATTGTTAGGTCAACTGCATTATATTGTGACTCCTTAGACTCCTATACATAGAAAGGAGGTTTTGTCATTTGAATCATCCAAGAATTGTTCATTTATGTAATGTAAAGGAGGTTTCCCCCTCGAAGAGGCTGAATTCTAAGGCGTTGATCTATCTTTTCTATCTTCTCTTGAGCTGGTTTCATGACAGAAGGGAACTCGCTTGTGCACGCAACTATTCTTAAGGCAACCAACGTATATCTAGTGAACTTATGATTCAGTTAATACGTCATATGTTGATCTTTAATCAGTGCATCAGTACTTTATTAAACATTAAATAGTAACCATGTGCAATAATAACAAAATAAACCATCACACACAAGCAACACACATGAACACCAAGATTTAAGGTGGAAACCAAATGTGGGTGAAAACCACCTGTTGATGTCGTCTCTGGCTTCTTTTAATAATAAGAAAATATGTTTACAATCTTGTACTAGTGCATACTCATACCAATACACAGGTACCCACCTACAGAAGGCTACAACCTTCTCTCATTATCCAGCTTCTACTAGAATGGAGCTACAACCCCCTAGTTCTTATACTAGCCGATATTTTTACTAGTATGTAGGCTCTGACCTACAAAAGGCTACAACCTTCACTCGTTCTCCAGCTACTACTGGAAAGGATCTCCAACCCCCTGATCAAATTACTTGCCACTACTGGCAGGAATATTTGACTTCTTCACTGAAGGCTCCAACCCTCAGTATCCTCCAGGGACCATGTTTCATAAATTTTCATACTGGATACTCCTGGTACACAAAAACACTATATATAGGCCATGTTTCATCAAATTTTCACACTGGACCCATTAGTAACATTGAAGCTCAAAAATTCTACCACCACAATACATCCATAAAATACATTTGCATCAACCAACCATTGAAGCTTAATCATCAATCTCTGATATAATTGAAACCCAATCATTAATCTTTGAATCAACCATAACTAAATCAATCAATCATTGAAACCTCTGACATACTGAATCAAACAATCACTCAACCTCTGACACAACTGAATCAACCATTCATTCAAACTTAATCAAATTCAACCAATCAACTGGAATATACAAATCACTGTAACCAATACACAGATCTAAACCCATAACACTGCATCAAAATCCAGAACCAACTGTAACCTCAAACATCATGTGTCAAACTATATACACTTCTTCAATGAAGCTAACCTGTGTGTTTATGCAACTTCCTTTAGCCCAACCTGTGTATACCTCTAAATATGTTAAATCATAAAACCTCTAAATCACGAAATGTACCAATCAATGACATTCTGAAGATCTACTAGCAATTTACAGAGTTATAAACAAATAGCAGCAAGGATCGCCCTTCTTTCTCAATCAATCAATCAATCTGACACAAACTCTTTATGCATTCTGTTTTACTTTCAGATCTAATAAGACTTCATTGAAAGACATCAGTGAAACAACAACACTAATCTAATAGACCAGTCATCCCTGAACATCAATATTTTATTTTGCATACGCTACTTGGAAGAGTCGAACCAGCATGTATATGCACCTTCACCAAAGAGAACTATCATATAGATATGCAAATACTTACTTATAACTTCGCTGCAATTCTAGACTTTAGACATACCTAGATCATCACATATAAAGGATAAAGTGTGTGTTAGAAATCAGATCTAGCCTATCCATTATCATATCACATAATGATAAGTCATTATGATCTTAATCCATCATTAGATCTCATCCATCATCAAACACTTAGGTGCATACTTAGTTTAGATCAAGCAAAGCATCAGAAACCCATAACATGCATATTTTCTTTTGATCTAACACTTCATAAGATATTCATTCCTTGTGCACTTAGCCCTTTGATCTTCTCCTCCTTATATATTTTAGCCTTTCTCAATACCTCGGACCAAAACAACACTTAGAGCTTGTGGTATTCTTAGATGTGATCAAATAATCGTTACTTCACTCAATATTATGGGTTAATACCATGGTATTGACCCTTGGTATTCTTTCACCTTGATTTCTTTAATTTTTCATCCCATATGTGTTTTTTCTTCAATGAAAGTGCATGCATACGTATACACTCTTTTTGTACAGTGAACCTACGTATACAACTTAACATACCTGAAAATGTCCTTTTTCTTCAACTTCTTGATTCTGATCTGTAGTCCTTGTTCCTTCATCATATTCTTTTGTACCATTACTTTGTTCCCTCTGAATAGACTTGTTATAATGTGATTTTCCATTGTACATTACTTCTGAACTGATTCCTTTGAACTACCCTGCATTTTGTCACATCTGTAAACCTAAATGCCATGCATTCTGTCACATCTGACATCTCTCCTTTAGATTCATCTAGTTACCATATACAAGTGAGTTGTTCTTATACAAGTGGGTTTCCATCAAGTACAACACATGAATCATAATGCCAACACACTCTACCTTTTTTTCCTTCTTTCACCTTAGCTCTGATACCATGTCAGAAAATTGTAAAGGCAAAAAGATTTTCTTATATTGATAATTACTTGTGATATTATTATTTTCTTATTAACTTCTTTATTTTCTTTCTTTATCTTATTCTCATCAAGAAATCATGAAAGAAAAAGCATGAAGATCAAGGACACTAGAAGTAGGCACTCAGTCAAGGCTAAAAACCCTATATAGGGAAAAACCTCGTCAAAAAACTTCCTTTAGTAGATTCAAAATGAGATAGACCAACAAACCTTCCTCCTCCACTAAGCCAACCTTCCAAGATGATTTAGTAGTCTCTTATTATCAAGAAGCTTCAACTAGGAGAAACAATCTAGAAATTAGACTTTTTAGCTACAGAACTTCGACCCCCAGCTACAGAATTTTGGGCCAGCAAAAAAACTACAGATCCAACCCTACAGCGGCTTCAATTTTTTGCATGTGTGAGATAAGAGAGAGAAAATTCTGACTTCCTTATATGGATAATATCCTCCTTATTCTTTGCTAGACCTTTTCTTTTCTTCTCTTGAAATTCACAATTTTTCTGGCCCTAGAAGTCTCAGATTGAGCTTGATGAGTGAGCGTGAAAAATGAGGTCAAGTTGATGCCTTTTTGCCTCTCTGTTAGGATGACTTGTCTAGTTTGAGGCTGGCTTGATGGAGGATGCCTAGAAGACCTAATTTACATTAAAATAAATTTATTTCTTCACAAACAGATCCAAAGAAGGGTCCTTTACATTATGACATGGACAAGAATACTTGACATAAACCCTAGAAGCCTTCAATGGAGGCTTTGACCTAAAGAAAGTTGACCCAAGCATGAAACCCATGCTTTCATAAGTCAAATTCTTCTATTATAAAATTTATTTTCCTTTCTTTTGATAAATGCATTTCATTACTACTCAAACATAATTATGAAGAGTGACACTAGTTATGTTCTTTAACATCCCTAACAACTATTATTTGAAGACAAGAATGGAAGTTGATTTTTCTTTTGAAATATATTTTTCCTAACAAGTATCTCTAAGCATAAATATATTTGATTAACCTTGAGAAATTAACTTGTCCTGACAATGGCTATGGCATATATAAACAGTGAGTTATATTTTTTTCAAAACTATTTTTGAACCATTGAAAGCCTTGCATATATCACTCAAGAAATTCAGTAGTTTGGTCACAATTACTCAAAAATTTAGTTGAAGAAAGAATTTTTATCACTTAGGATGGTTTTTCTTTTGATTTTTTTTAAATTACTTGTCCTTGAAATGTTTTAAAAGACCAAATTTACCACAGGGTCAGTGAATGTGTGCACAGGGAATCAAGAAGAGAAGACCTTAGTTTTTAAATCAGTTTTCATCAGTTAAAAAGGATTCTTAGGGCTAGTTTCTCAGGCCTCCAAAACTCTTTTCACCCTAAAAAAATATAAGCCTCTAAGTTAAAGAATTATAAATGCATAATTGATGTTTTCATTTCCATGTTTAATGATTCAAATGACATTCTTGTTCACCATTTGTTAGCATATATTTGTGGATATATAGTGGTTTGTAAGTAATTTAACACAATTTGAAAAGGCTTGAGTATACAAGGATATAAAATTTGATACACATCCTAAATACATGCATAGTATGAGACATTCAATGATATATAAGGCTATTACATAGAGGTCAAAAATGACTAGACAATTTGAGCCATTTTGCTTTGAAATCAACTAGTCACCATCCTGATGCTATCAAAATCTTGGAGGAAAGATATAGGATTGATTTTCTTCACAAATTTAAGGGTTATAATAAGAATTTTTCCATGGAATTTGTATTATATTTTATGGAAATTGTGCCCAAGTGGACCACCTCACCATAAACTTGTCAAAATATGCATTAAGTCAGATTACAAGGTTACCACAAGAAGGAGAGAAATGGTATAAAACATAGCATCTACAAGGGGATCCATAGACCTATGCAATAAGAGGTCAAGGACACATCCAAATTGGAAGAGAGGCATGCCCAATACTTGGTTGAGGCACCCATTGGATTATATCACCATAATAATATATAGATATATAACATGTGAAGGTAGATTCAATCTCATCTACTTTTATCACATCAAAATATTGCAAAATATGAGGGGACAAAACACCTTAATTTTTCCATATTATTTTCTTAAAAGCCTCACCAAAATTGGCAAAGATAGCACAAATATATCTAGGCTTTCCAATAAATGTTATTATTTTTTAGACTTTGGGTTTTGGCTTGAGAGTTTAGATTCTATTTTCAAATTTGTTTTCAATGTATTTTAATAAATTCATCAAGTGATTTTGAGTTTTTAATCACTTATACAAGTTAAGTTTTCTTGGTGAGTGGTGGAAGAGCCCCCGCCACTCAAGTCAATGCACTATTTCATTGTTTATAAATATGGTATATATTTACTTTATAATTTTTTATTGTTATATTTATCTTGTGCATATGCTCAGATTATGTTTTGTATATCCGTGTACAAATATGTTCATAAAACTAGTTTCCTAGTTGTTGTGTCGTTATGTTTACAAACTAGTTTAAATCCATTGTTTATAAGTATTATGTTATATTTATATCATCTACTTTCCAATTTTTTCAATAATGTTTTGATTTAGTTACAATAGTTGATTCTTAGTGTGATATCACTAGACACCATAAGCTAGATATCACTATATATTATAACTATATTGCATTAGTATATATTAACAACCATATTCATCATTAGCATCAATATTTTTGTAGATTTAAGTGTGTTTATGATTCTTATTTATCATAGACTAATTATTGTTTAAGAGAACAATATATTTGGAATATTTGACCAAGGCACTAGGAGTTTCATTCACCATTTTTCTTGATGAAGAAGGCCCCAACTATTGCAACAACCTTTCCACTTAGCCTTGGACTAACAAACACCATAGTTCCTTTTTTTAATTTACTACTTTCCTTATATTAGATTAATGGTTTGGGAACATACTACTTAAGAGGATGAGTAGAAGACTATGAGTGACCACCCATTTTCACTATCACAAATGGAAATTGGCATAGTGCATTCTCACCTTCTTAATTAGTGTTGGGTCAAAATCTATTAGATTGAATGAAAAACTATGGAGTGTCCACTTGCCTTTAATGGAAAGAAATACCCTAGTGCATTAACCAATCCCTTGGATTAAAACCCCCTTAACCATCTTAATTTTTAAGAATTTAAGTGTGAACTTAATGTCTTGAACATGATTGCATAGAGAACTCTGACTTACTTAGTGAATTCCCAATCTGAAGTGTTCATAAATCAAGTAGGTACTATATTTCAAGCTTGTGTGATAAGAATAGAGTTTTGTTTCATTATTTTTTCGACTTAGTCCTTAGTTTTGAATTTCAATTTTAATTCAATCTAGCAGTGACAAATAATCTAATATAACTCAATTTGACAACCCAGATCTATTTTGAATATCCAATATGTGTGTGACTTAACACAAAGTTGGATTCTGATGGATCTAATGGTTAACATCTACTCAAACAATAGCCTAGATCTATATCAAATTAGAAGGTATAGGGGGATCTCACAGCCACCACCACCTTTATATTTTTAATTACCACCTCCTAGTGCTACCACCTAGCATTTCCACCTCACTGTTGATGTCATAATATGGGAATTAAAAAAAAAAAAAAATTATAAATCCTTTTTCTATCAATAAGGCTTATTTTTCCAAAAAAATTGTGAGTATGAAATTGGCAACTTCTCTACTAAAATTTACCCATCGCTTCCCTAATTCTAATCCTATAGTATCAAATATAACCTTTATATTTTTCATTACCAGTGGTTCACATCCTAAATTGATTATTCTTCCATCTCTACTTTCTGTAATTTTTATTTCTTTTTTAGTTAATTTCGCTGCAATTTGTGATTTCCTTATGTAAGCATAATTGGACCCATATGGATTGAGTGTTGTAACTTGGGCTCTGATATCACATTGTAATGTCTCCAACCACCTATTTGGGCATATAAATACCTTTTTTACCTACATTTTTTGAAAATTCCCTTTTATTTTATTTCGTGTACATATGTTAGGCATGTTTATTACATTCTTTGATGCAATATTCTCATAAGGAATATAGTCACATAATCACACCATTAATTTTGTATCAATATGTAGCATATGAGCATAATTAATTAATTATATCTAGATTCAAATTAACATTAAGAACAACACTTATTTGATAAAGGTACCAACTGGTTGCATACCATAGGGAAACGACTTACCCAAAGATAGGTACATACTAGTACCATACATAACTAGGTAAAGACACCAAACCCAATAACCTCCTACCAAAAATTCCACATCCCCCATTATCCTGACAACCCAGGTAGTGCAACCCCTTCTCTACACCTTCATCCCCTCAAGTTGTGCCATTGCACTCATAGGGTGGCCAACTTGACCGGTGAGTGATGTTCTAGTTTCATGTGGTCTCTAGTAGTTTCTAATACCTCATGAGTCTCCAAGTACTCGTCTAACCTCTCCCTGAATCCCCCTTAGATTCTACTCGAGGTTCATCATGTCATTGGGTTGTCCCTGCTTCCCTTCTAGGGAGTCTAGTCCTCCTACTAGTTAGAATGTTCTAATCATCTGTGTGTGTGTCCCATAATACTAAAACCCTAAGTTTTATGTGCATGTCACTCTCTTAACACATGGAACCCTCTCGAGTCACTTCATGAACCTTGGATATAAGATGTGTACACTTTTGACCTCGACTTATTTTAATGATTTCTTAGCCACCTAGGCTTAAGCCCTTTATCACTTACCCTTTAGCCCCCCTTTCATATTTGTGGAGTCATAACCCCCCATCCCCTTTTATCTAACTTGGTCTATAATAATGGTGTATTTTATTAATATGCATATATTTAATATTTACAAAACTATGCCCTTTGGTCCCAAAACATATAAACATATGCATACTTAGCCTAGACATATGTATATGGGAACACTAGCCTTGAATTAGTCATTGGCTCACTAGCATAAACGTGATATGTACATAACACACACGGGTCATCTTAGGGATGTTACAAGAGTGCCCCTCACACAAATTCATATCATCAACATGAAAGAGTGCACCATCATGCCACAACTCCTCAAGGCATACGTCATCATAAATAGGTTACATGTCATCACTCTAGGGTTTGCAAGGGTGATGTTACAAATCTAAGGCATGATGTCATCATCAATAAGGGGTGCACCAACCCTCCTAAAGCATATCAAGTCATCATCATCTCCATCTAGGCTCTATAACAAGGAAACACCCATAAATAAGGTGCAAGGCCATTATGGGGGCATCTTGGATCCTCTAGAGAACATCATAAATGATGGCAATGTCTTGGCATATGTTCTCAATGTTTCAACATATAGAGGTGTAGAAGGTGGCATACATCCATGTGAGGGCTCCTCAAGAGCCAATGTCACATGTGTGTGGGGTGGGGTGGGGTGGGGTGGGGTGGGTGAGCGGGTGGGGGAGTGGGGGGACGTTGTGGCTACAAGGTCATAAGTGCTCTCATGTTAAGCTAGACAACCTCTTTTAGTGTCAAGCCATCTCTCAAAGGATACCCAATGTATCTGATATCCCCACTTGAGACATATACTCAAGATCAAGTGAAATCAACATCTTTAGGTAAAAAAACCATAAAAGTATCATAATGGTCCATATCAAATGCTAAGGGCATCAAAATACTTCACACAAGCCTTGCCTTGAAATGTCTTTCTAGCTGATGATTTATAAGAAAGTTACCACACCTATGTTTAGGATGGCTATTCAATAACTTTATTACATGATTCCTAGCCCAAGGGGAAGGATAATTCCTAGCACAAGTGCATGTGATAAAGGTGGGCATGGAGTGGGAAAGAATTTAAGGAAGATTCCATTTCCTTGGTACTAGCTAAATGAGGTTCAACATATTGAGTGCAATGATATGAAGAAAGAGAAATCATGGGGGCATGAGTTGCCACTTTTCTCAGACCACCTTTACCACCCCTCTTGTGTGCCTTTTTCTTCAATGGTTTAATTTTTGTTTCTTGCATAGGTTGGATAACCAACTTGCGTGATGTTTTATAGTACCCCTTAAACATGTAGATGCTTATCATCATCAAGGTTGGGACATTCATAATTTACTCTTATTTAGATAAAGCATGATATACAAGGAACTAGGTGATCGCTAATGAGTGGGGTAGAGCTCAAGCTAGGATTTTGTCCATGCACTTTAATTGTCTCGACCATATTTTACATTTTACATTTTCTTTCATTTACAAATATATGTGCTTTATTTTATCTTTATTTTAGTTGCATCAACCTCTTAAGGGAAACATTTCTAGGCCTTTACTCAAACATGAGGATAAGGGTTCCATTAATGGTGATAAATGATCATCAACCCATAGAATGAATGTATATACAAGGGATTAATGGAAAGTGATAAGTATGGATTTACTTGGGAATGGTATATCAATTAGTGCCTCCTATTCGTCCCCCTCCTAAATAGTGGAAAGAAAATGTCTCAAGGAAGGCCACACTAGACTAGGAACAAGAGGATAACCTCCCAAGTGAAGCATGGGAATAAGTACACAACCAACAACAATGAATCATCTAGCTCAACCTGTGATTAATATTAGAATTTCCTTAACATTAAATGAAAGTGCATGATTATAGAAATGGTTATTTTACCTTCTAATAGATGACCCACCATCCTTTTATTTTGCTAGATAAAAGAGTCATACTTATCAGAAATACATGGAAATATTTGAGGCATAACTATCTATAGATCATGCATAGGGACATTGTCTGGCTAGCTAATCAAATAGGAGAAAAAAAAATTCTTAGGGGTTACCCACCTAGGTGAGTAACAAGCCCCAAAGTGCCTCAAAGGGTGTGACCAATGCCTTGGGATATGCATTTTTCATCAATAAGTAAGGACTTCCTTGAAAAACATAAAAATTCCCAAATATCATAATGAGGCCAACAACTGAATAAGTATGACACCATGTCATCATCTATTGATCATCAATATCCACAAATTCAAGTGAATACCCTTACCATGAAAGCGTAAAATTCAAGGGCTAATGAAGAAATTCACTAGGGGTACCCCTACCAAGGATAAAAATTGCTCCTCCTTGGAGACATGTGCTCTTTTGGAGAGTGCATGAGAACCTCCAAATATCATCATGTGCCTATGATCTCCACATCCAAACAAGAATCAAATGTTTAAGAGAGCTTATTCCTACTACCCTACTATTCACATGAACTTATTATACTCATATCCTACTATAACAAGTGTTGGATGAAGTTGTTAGGTGAAGTCAGTCAAACAATGTAGTCACTCCAACACCTCATCAATCCACTGTAATTTTCCTCTATGCGTAATCATTATGTAGAACAAAGAAATGTTCACTCACTAGCTTCTCCTTCACTATTGGTGAATGTATATAAACATCTGTACTTGCAAGTAAAGGTTTCCTTCAAGAAAATCTGAATGTTGATACACGTTGCTATGTATCTTTGAATAGGGTTGTTATAACCATTTCTAATCCATGATTGTTACTACATCTATGCTTCCATGATTGGTAGGTTTATGTCCCAGGATATATCACGTGATGAGGAAATGCATGCTATTGTCTTATCCATAATATTTACTTTCACAAAATATATCCATACTTATGCAACTCTCATGTACTTATAGAATTGGGGAATTCCTAAAAAAATTGACCATGGATAATGTTAGCTCTATTGTGCAATGTTGATTCTCTAAGATCAGGAAGGATCATGGTCTACTTGGCTATGTTCAAAGGAAAGCTCACATCGGTCATTCTTCCCTTTTCCTCTACCCTGCTTATCCATAAACCCTTTCCATTCCCTAACTAAACCCTCTGAAATCCGACAAAGTCCCTTTTAACCCCAGTTATAAGCGCAAAGTCCAAACCCGCCATAAAACCTCACCCACATGACCTCGCACACTCATAAACCCCTCGTTGAATCCCCGCCATTGATCGACCCACCCTCTGATCCAACGGCTCCCGTCACGCTCGATAAAGGCAGCCTGCTCTACAACTCCCCACCATCAGATCATCTCCATAAAGATCTGACAACCTTCGCTCTCATTGTGCCAACAACTTAATCGAATGATAGCGCGTGATTAGAGTGGTTTTTCTCTCTCATCCGCAGCTACGTGTCAGTCACTAAATGGAATCGCGCGACCCCGGGCATTTACTGCTTATGGTCCGAAAGCGGTGCGATAAATACCGTTTACTGCCAGGCCAATCCGCTCCGCCCGTTAACGCTTGTGCAGCTCCATCGCCCAATGATCATCCTATGTGTTCGCCAAAGATCTAACGGCCCCAATCCACCCCACTCCCACCTCAGCCGATAGCCTCTACCGAGCCATCTCTGCCGTCCATTTCTGGGATCTGACGACCATTCATCCAAATCGTCCACTCACCCATGCATTCCACATCCTTAACCATTATGTTTGCCCAAAGAAGGAGATGACCAGCTTCGCCATTATCAGTCACTAACAGATCCCCAACAACCATATTTAATAGACAAAATGGCCAAGGGAGAAAAGGACAAGCATAACCCTATAATTGAATTTATCAGTCATGGACTCCACTGGTATGAGCACTCCAACCGCCTAAAAGGATAGCATAGCACCTTAGCAGATCAGATTTACCCACTGAAGCAAGCAAACACATTCTTAGACTCCATCAGGCAGTTAAGTGCAGTTGGTGGTCAATTATGACCCCTCCATACTCAAATGGTCAAGTGACATAGTAATGTAAATCTATAAATACCCAGAAACAAGATGTAATCGGGGTTGGCATTTGATGTAAGGTTCAACTTCTAGAGACTGTAAATATTTTGTCACTTGCAGTGTCTCGTCTTCATTTTCAACTAATACAAGCTTCTTTTGTTGTTAACTGCTCACTTTCCATTCCCTCAGTTCCAACCTTATACCTAATATGTTGTGTTCTTGAGATATTGATGTTTAGCACTAGATAACTATCATCTTATCTCTGTGTTAGAATCTTGTATGCATCATTGAATAGGTTGCCTAGGTTTCTTTCTGTCTAATGCAGGAGAGCTATCATCCTGTCTTCACATTAGTAGATTAGATTTAGAGGTTTCTTTACTAGTTGCAGCCGACCATCACATGGTCTTGTGCATCTGCTGGTGTGGTTAGTATTCTCCATATTTACCTAATCTCTAAAACTGTGAGCATTGGTGGTCTAAAGCCTTGTAATCTGAGGTTGTTCATGCATGTCTGGAGTGAAACAAAGTAGAAGTGGTTATCTGGCTTGAACCAAACCATCATTCCTTCCATTAAACCTGCAACAATAGTTGAATTTATGTGTTATCAGGCATCTTCGAGCTACAACCTAGGAGAGTTCCTTGGAATGCTAACATAATTGGCATTGTTGTTGGGGAGAGGAGATTAAAGCTCAGCTTCCCTGGGAGAATGACACAGATCCAGCTTTGATGATAGACAATGTCTGGACACATTTTGGGTTGTAATCATCTATCCGGTGACTCTATCGGAGGCCGAACCTCTTGGCGATTCCACATTACAGTTCTGGCTCAGTTTGTGAGACATACTCAGAGAAATCCTCAGAAATCACCAGCTGACCCAGTGCCTGACCCTGAGAAGATTGTCAAGCAGAGAAAGACATCACAAAAAGGAGCATTAGGATCAGGTAATCCTAAAACAATCTTATGTATCTCTGCAAGAAAGGCTTGTAACTGAGCATGCACATGTTGAAAATATAGAGCCTAGCTCTATTAGTGAAGAAATACTCTCATAGATTCATAAAGCTCCTTGTTCAATAAGTTCCCCTTTGGATCTCAGCCCAAAGGAAACCTCCCCTCCAGTTCAACACATTCCTTTAGCCCTATCAGTCATTTCTTAACTCCCTACCTTTCAAACTTCCAGTATCCTTCCCTCTACCCCAGTCATGGCAGGCCCACAAGCACCTACCAAAATGGAAAGGATTATAGCTACTAGGAATGGACCCCTAGTCCTGCCTATTCTTTTAAATGCCATGCTTGTAGGAGAGCATCAGAAATACATGCCTAAGTTCACTGGTATAGAGGGAGTAACAACTGAAGAACACCTTGAGTCTTTGTATATCTATGTTGATAACCTAGATATCAGTGAAAATGATGTGTGGATGAGAGTGTTTGTCCAAAGGCTTGATGGAGAGGCAAG
This sequence comes from Pinus taeda, assembly GCA_000404065.3. Lineage (NCBI taxonomy): Eukaryota > Viridiplantae > Streptophyta > Pinopsida > Pinales > Pinaceae > Pinus > Pinus taeda. The sequence continues at coordinate 16,664 of APFE031085493.1, read as the reverse complement.
AAAGTGGTTCAGAGATCTGACCCCTAGGTCTATAGTAGACATTGAAGCATTAGATGATGTGTTTTTAAAGCATTGGGGAGACAAGAAAGATCTCCTATACTACCATACTGAGTTTGGCAGCCTGGAAAGGGAAAATGGGGAGTCATTGTCAGATTTTAATAAAAGGTTCAATTGTATGTATAGCAAGATAGCAGTTGAAGTGAATCCTACCCCCACCTCTGCAAAACTCACCTATGTCAATGCCTTTGATTCTGATTTCTACCTGCTATTAAGAGAAAGAAGATGTGCCACTCTAGCTGAAATGCAGGATGCAACCTTGGAGGTGGAATCCAATATTATGGCTGCAGAGAAACTCAAAGGACATGTTGATAGAAGGAGGCAAAGAGGTGAGGCTTCTTCTTCCTCTACTTCATCTTTAGAACCCAAATAAGATAAAAATGACTAAAATGATAGATTCATTGATCGCTGAAATATCCAAACTGGAGGTTGAACAGAGTTCTGAGAAGCCAAGGCTGCCTAATACATTTGCTCCTAGAAATCCCAATCCATTTAGAAGAGCAAATGAACAATTGCAGGTCATTCAGAGGGGTAAAGAGGCCAATGAAAAACAAATGGTTAAGGCTCCTTTCCAGAATGTAGTCATGGAGGAGGAGCAGCTTGATGATGAGGATGAGATTCATTGCATGGGAGATAAGGGTAGTGCTGCCTTTTTGACATTAGTTGCATATGAGGAGTCATTATTCAGGGACCAAACTAGTTAAGAGTGGGACAGAGAAGTTGTCCTACAGACTGAAGACCAGCAAATATATAACTTGAGGTCAAGAATGAGTAATGTCAAAGAGAATCCTGCCCAGAGAGTTGTTGTCCCCACAGAGCAACAGATCAGCAAGCAGAGGAAACTAGTAATTGATCCCATCATCCTCAACACACCAGCGCAAGAGGTAAGAGGCCCTAACAAGTCCCCTTCCCCTTTCAGTTTTGAATTAGAAGTCCAGAAGTTGAAAATGTAGGTTTTAACCCCGTATAGAAATTACCTGCATACGAATTCTAAAACACAGAAAATAAACAATGCGAGATCATAACATATAAAACACATATACACAAATATTTTCCCCTGGATCCAAAAATCGGGACTACCAACTTGATTTTTCATTATTTTCCTTTCAATGTTACAATACATATTTATACATGCCGAAGCATCAATACCATGGACCAAAAACCATCACGTCCAATACCATGGACCGAAAACCATCGCATCCAATACCATGGACCGAAAAGCCATCACGTCCAAAAAACATGTGCGAAAATCATGCACAAAACATAGGTGGGTCCACCCAACCTAACATGTGGTCCAAAACCAAAATTTTCCAGGGTGCTACCCCGGATTCCATAAAGTGGGGTTACAAGTGCCCTTCAAACCCCCTGTTAACTACGTGGAAAGAATATAACACAACCCAACAGTCTCCCACTTGTTGTTTTCTTTCCACACGGGGGCACAAGAGAGCTTAGTCATTTTCCCATCCCTAAAATGCCCATTGTCTCTCTACACCAAGAGAACTTCTCAAAGCTCACAGATTTTGTCAATGCATCTGCAATATTCTTCAAGGTGTCCACCTTTACTAGCAACACCTTTTTGTCTTCTATCATATCCCTCACAAAGTGATATTGAAAATCAATGTGCTTTGCCTTTGAATGGTATGCAGGGTTCTTTGCCAAGAAAATTGCACTTTGGCTGTCATAGTCTATCCTTATAGCTTCCTATACTAACCCCATACTTGAACACAATCTCTGCAACCAAATTGCTTCCTTGTTTGCATGAGTGGCTGCCATGTATTTTTCCTCTGTAGTTGATAGTGCCACTACAGATTGTTTCTTACTAATCCAACTGACTGCACCTCCAAATAGGTTAAACACATACCCACTTGTAGATCTTCTCTGATCCAGATCTCCAGCCTAGTCTGCATCAAAAAAGCCACGAATAT